>CM042564.1:4088741-4198741 GCA_023630585.1 Cranoglanis bouderius | reverse complement strand
AGATTTGTGTGGGATTAAAGTGGCAGTGCAGTGCAAACTTGTCAACTTTGTAAACATTATGAACCATGTAAAAAACACTGAAGTAAACTGGCAGTGCATATATATATATATATATGGATGTGGATATGGATTTTGATGTATGTTTTGGATCATTGTCCTGCTGGAAGATCCAACCACGGTCCATTTGAAGCTTTCTGGCAGAGGCAGTCAGGTTTTCATTTAATATCTGTTGATATTTGATAGAGTCCATGATGCCATGTATCCTAACAAAACGTCCAGGTCCTCTGGCAGAAAAACAGCCTCAAAACATTAAAGAGCCACCACCATATTTAACCGTGGACATGAGGTACTTTTCCATATGGCTACCTCTTTGTGTGCACCAAAACCACCTCTGGTGTTTATTGCCAAAAAGCTCTATTTTGGTTTCATCTGACCATAGAACCCGATCCCATTTGAAGTTCCAGTAGTGTCTGGCAAACTGAAGACGCTTGAGTTTGTTTTTGGATGAGAGTAGAGGCTTTTTTTTTTAAACCCTTCCAAACAACTTGTGGTGATGTAGGTGACTTCAGATTGTAGTTCTGGAGACTTTCTGACCCCAAGACGTAACTAACTTCTGCAATTCTCCAGCTGTGATCCTTGGAGATTTTTTGGCAACTTGAACCATCCTCTTCACAGTGTGTTGAGACAATATAGACACGCGTCCAATTCCAGGTTGATTCATAACATTTCCAGTTGACTGGAACTTCTTAATTATTGCCCTGATGGTGGAAATGGACATTTTCAATGCTTGTGCTATTTTCTTATAGCCACTTCCCATTTTGTGAAGCTCAACAACCTTTTGCCGCACATCACAGCTATATTGCTTGGTCTTACCCATTGTTATAAATGACTAAGGGAATTTGGCCTATGTGTTACCTCATATTTATACCCCTGTGAAACAGGAAGTCATGGTTGAACAATTTCCTGTTCCTAGTCACCCAGGTGTACTAAAAAAAAATTTAAATATCAATGGGAATATACTTCAAATATATTTTTCTCATATGAATTCATAGTGGTGCCAATGATTGTGGCACATCTATGTTTAACAAAGATTTTTTTTTGATAAACCTGTGTTGTGTTGTAATTGTTTGATATCCATGAGAGCAGAGTATTTTTGTGATTTTTTTTAGCAAAAGATCAAAAGGTTAAACAATAAAGACAATTTATCACAGCATTCTTTGCCCCAAGAGTGCCAATATTAGTGGAGGGCACTGTTTATATATATATACTTTTCGTTATTTGTTATATACTTATGTTATTTCAGTTAACTAGGAGAAGTGATATGGAACTGTAATGCGATCAACTCGATAGCGCTGTGGTATATATATATATATATATATATATATATATATATATATATATATATATATATATATATATATATATATATATATATATATATATATATATATATATGCAGTAAACAGTAGTAAATGAAACAAAGTCAATATTTGGTGTGACAAAAAAATAAAAAATAAAAATAGTAGTCTCCGGTACAATTAGTGCAGTTTTATAAGGAAATGAGCTGGTAAGTTTTATTGAGCATCTTGCAGAACCAGACACAGTTCTTCTGGACACTTTGACTTTCGCACTCGCTTCTTATTTTTGCAGCAAAACCCAGCAGCCTTCATTGTGTTTTTTGTCTGAAAAGTGTCTCTTACGTAATATGCTGCTTTCTTTAATGACATACAAACATTTTTCTGTAACATTTAATCTCACTCTCACTTTATTATTAGTTTTACTGTAGTCACTGAAGGATTTAGAGTCGTTATGGTGTAACTATTTTTCATAAATGAATAATAAGTCAGGAGGTTTATGCCATTGAGATGTTTACTCCTGCCTTTCTACCTTATTCATACTTGAGGAATAACATACAATGGGCCGTGATACAGCCGAGGATTGTTTTCCTATAACAGCATGCCCCTAAGTTTTTTATTCCTCTTATAACACAGCGATTTGCTGATGATTGCAATTTTTCATTTATTAATGATCAACATGACACGATTTTCACTGTTTATAGCGACAAAAGAAAACAAAACAAAAATGCAGCTTTACAGAGATACCGCAAAAACTCCTCTGTCCTGAGGACTTTCCCATGTTGGAAAACTTACTAACCTTTACAAAGCACTGACACTGGAGACTCCTTCCATAAATGTTAAAAAAACAGAAAACTTACAGAGCGTCCACTATACAAGTCCATGTCAATGAGCTGTTACTATAGAAACGATAACATATTAGAACGATATAAACCTGTGATTTGCAGCTGCACTATTCTTAGAGCTGCTGTTATAGAAAATTAATCAACACTTTATGACCAATCAGAATCAAGAACTCAAGAGAATCCAGTGTTTGCCATCTAACAAGCTGAAACAAATAATTCACTGACCTGCAAATGATCATCCAGTGAGCAACGTGATGAAACCACAAAGTTGCTGTACATCCAGTATTCACACACACACACACACACACACACACACACACACATGCACAAATCACACACCCCAACGCCGTTAGCCACACCCAAATCCTAGCAAAAGGTGTGCATTTGTTTAAAACCAAATAATCTGAGTCAAACACATTTCCAGTCGAATAATGTTTCATGCTACATACAGAAGTTTAGCTAACTCTAGATGAACTTGTGTTGTTGAGTGCCATTGCTACGTTTGACTAAAACTCGTGACTCTGATTTTTTGACTTTTGATTTGGGAAAAAAAAAACTAAGAAAACACCCCCTTAATTCAGAATCGGTACTCGGCAAAGTCTCCTCGATCTCAAAATGGCCGCTCACAATATCAACAGTAAACAAAGTAGAACCATTAAGTGAGTTACACTGTATACACACATATTTGCTTTAGATCAATCAACATATATACATCACACATCACAATTAGCTTGCTAACAACAGACAAACATTCGGGCGTCCATGTTTTTTTTTTTCCTTTCTTTACTTTGCAGCTCGAACTCAGCAAGCTAATTCTGAGTTCTGAGGTAAGTTGAACGGAGCACCAGTGAACGTCTCTCCACTCGCCGATGCAGTCATTCAGACAATGTCACCAGCACGTGCCACCGCTACTTACGCTCTGCGTCTGCCTCTACATGCTCACGTATCGATCCGGGACAGAGGAAGATGACTGTACAGCTTTCTGCGTGTGTCCGGATCACCTGCCCTTATAATGCATTATTCATAACAATCTGTAACACTATATAGTGTGATATGTCTCTGAGACTGACCTCACACTGGTACTGTAATCATCGCTCTGATCTCATGGCCTGCGTGAGGTCACTGTAGGGGAAAACAACACAAAATTATACATAAAGATCATCTGGATGTCCGGTCTGTGTTCCAGTACTGCTTTCACATCAGTTTCAGTCTTTAGCATTTCCCCTGGATGAGCTCCTGTAGACCTCTCAAGGGCTAGACTCATATTTCTCCACTCAAATGCAGTTTGACAGACGAGTATTGAATGAAAATGAAAACAGGAGCAAAACAGGATCATTGGGGGGAAATGATATATTTAACTGTTCTGTTGAAGCCGAAAAAGATTTTACATTGAATATATATATATATATATATATATATATATATATATAAACAGTAAACAGCAATTACATTAATAATAGATATATAGTACTTATGAATAAAATGAAGTACTTTATTTCAGTAACCTGTAAAATAAATAAATAAATAAATAAATAGACAAACAAACAAACAAACAGGGTTATTTATTGATAATAGTATGTGCAAATATTGTTTTTAATATTTAAATAGTAATATTATTTTAAAACAAACAAACAAACAAACATATATATATATATATATATATATATATATATATATATATATATATATATATATATATATATATATATATATATATATATATATATATATATATATATATATAGGGTCATTATTGGTAATAGTATGTGTAAATATTATTTTATTGTTTAAATAGTAATATTATTATAAGATCAATCAAACAAACAAATAAACAAATGAACAAACGAATGAATGAATAAATAAATAAATAAACAGGGTTATTATTGGTGTAAATACTGAATTTTGAATTTCCCTTACAGGGGATCAGTAAAGGTACATCTTATCTTATCTTACTGTTTTTAATATTTAAATAATATTATTATTATAAAATAAATGAATAAAAGAAAGAAAGAAAGAAAGAACTTTTGCATGCAAAATTCTCATTCATCATTTATTACAAAAACAACATAAAAGGTTACATTAAAAACCAAAAATATTAATATGTCGAACATATTTTTAAATATTACTTCTTTTATTTATATTTTAAATATTTATATTTATTAAGCATTTATACAAGAATGTTAAATTAAGACTAATTAATTCATAACGTTATTGTTTTTATTCTGCTAGTTAACTGGCTTACTACATAGTTTAAGGGAAACTGACTATAAAAAATAAATAAATAAAAATAAAGTGAAATGATTTCAACTCCGTTGTCCTTGCTACTGAGGTAAAGTGTGTGTGTGTGTGTGTGTGTGTGTGTGTGTGTGTGTGTGTGTGTGTGTGTGTGTGTGTGTGGTAGGACATGGTGATTGAAGTATCGTAGCACTGGACAAGAGGTAGATTAGCATGCTGAGGTTTCAGCTTACACATATTCGTGTGTGTGTGTGTGTGTGTGTGTGTGTGTGTGTGTGTGTGTGTGTGTGTGTGTGTGTGTGTGTGTGTGTGTGTGTGTGTGTGGTGAGGGGACTTCAGCGGAAGGAGTTTAGTTTCAGTGAAGGTTGTATCAGGGCTCTACCTCTCTTGTCCTGTAGCAGAGGAACAGATGGTCCTGAGATTGCAGTCGCCTCGGAGTGTGTACGGATGAACACACACTGAACACACACTGAACACACACTGAACACACACTGACTCACCTGTTAATCTTAGAGAGACATCTAGTGTGTCCGGTTCAAGCTTGTGCACTACAAACGGTGCAGATTGTTCTTTTATTAATACTTTTTAACTGCTAAGAACTTGACTTTTTGTCATCCTGAGTTAAAGATTAAAGTTGCAGTTTGCAATATTTATCATGTTCCTAGTTGCAATATTCATGTAATTTTAAGGAAAACTGTTGTTTGCTTTAGTGCCATACAGTTTAACTGGCTAGTTTTGTTCATTTCAGGCTTGCTATATGTTTACAGTTCATTTTTCCAGCCCTTTAATTAGCTCCACCTCCCCCAGATTGTGTTTTTTCTATAAAACAATGTGTACACCATGATGGACATTACACTTTGTTTGCTATACTGTATACTGCACTACATATAAAGCTTTACCATTTCATAATCATATATGAGCTGATATTGTAGAAAATCCATCACACTCCAGAAATCCCACAATGCACTGCAGCATGGATGCTGTCCAAACAATCTAGGCTAGGGGATGCAGAACATAATGCACCTAATGCATGCCATTTCGGACACAATGTGTGAGAACTGGACACTGGACGCAAATGTAGAGTTTATTAACAAACACTAAAAAAAATCCAGAAAAAAAAAAAAAAAAAAAAAAGACGTAAACAGGAAGGAGGTTCAAAACCAGGAAGTGATCAAAGCAGACCAAACAAAATCCAAGTGTTTTATTCCTCTTATACCGCACCAATTTGCCAATGATTTTTTTTTACACACATGTCCCTGTGTAAGTTGTTACTACAGAAACGATAACGTATTAGAACGAGCACATTAATATAAACCTGTGATTTGAAGCTGCATTACTGTTATAGAATATTAATCAACACCTTCTGACCAATCAGAATCGAGAATTAAACAACACTGGTGTTAACAAGTCTACTGGATGTATGGAAAGACTTCGTCGTCTTCACTTCAACTGTAAACCCAGTATTAAAAGCACTGTGTTTACTGCTTTCTTTCAGGCCTGTGGTGAAACACTAGGCCTGTTATGAGCCTCGAACCCTGTGTCCTCATTTACCCTTTTCATCTCCTGCCTCTGTCTGACTGATGTGTTGAGTAAAACCAGGCATGGACTCAACACACTCCTGATAGCAGCCAGTTAGTGAGAGCTTCATCAGCCCTGTCAGGTCACATATCATTCAGCGGTTTTTTTGTTGTTGTTGTTTTTTTTTAGATTCATTGTGTTCAGTGTTTTGTTCAGTGTGTTGGGTGTGCACTAGTTCCTGAAGTTCTACCAAAAGCTGAAATATTCATGGATGCGTCTCCATTTCACCGGCTTTTTATAAAGCCGAGCTCTTTAGCTCCCTGGGTTCAGCTTTCACACTGTCACTGGTGTCAAACACACACTCAGGTCTCCTGCTATTCCTCTTATTTCTCTGTCCGTCTCTCTTTCTCTTGGCACAGAGGAGACGAAATTGCTAATATTTCAGACCTCCTTAGAGGCCCCCATCCATCAGCCGCTGATGGGCGGATCATAGCCAATCAATAACGCCACATATGAAGCCATCCTTTCTGGCCCCACTAAGGGATCCACTTATCACGTGTCACTCTCTGTCCAGAGTGCTTCCTCCTGAGCCTGGCTTATATTCAGTGCTACTCCCTCATCTGGATCTCCAGGCCGGAGGTTGTGGTGCGCGAAAGCTCCTCATTTGCCGGTCTGCTGCTTTACAAATGGCTGGAATGACCATGTCATACAGTACGTCTGGTTCGGGCTGCAAGAGCTTGCACACACTCTCATGTAGAACAGATACAAATGACTCTTATTCGTAATGCTGAGTCACAGCTCGTCCCTCAATCAACTTTTATTGACCTTCGCTTCATTTAATAGCTCTTAAAACAGCCCACAGATGAACAATTGTTCAAAGCAAAAACAGTTGTTTTTAGGCAATCACTTAAAAGTTCCCAACAGTCTGCTTAACTAATAAAGTGTATTATTTACTCATGTTGACCATGAAGGAACTCGGAGGAAACACACCGTAATCTAAGACATCGCTTAGCAGGAGGACTGACTATTGTATGGATAAAATTATGAATAAACTTAAAGCAAGCTGTAAATGTTGTAATGTATGTGTAAGTGCTAGGTCAGCTTATCCTTTAAACCATGGTCACGTTTTCTTTACAGAAGAATGCATTGAACTATCAAAAAAAACCACTGGCATTCATTTATTAATTCAAGAACTCAAAATAGCTAAGTAAAAGTGTGATACAATCGCCTACATCGTGATTTCATGACCTTGATGGCTTCATTAAGTTAAGAGAATGAGAATTAAGAGAAATGTTCAACACACAGTATGAATTCAATTCATTCATCTTCAGTAAGCATTTTATCCAGATCATGGTCACAGTGGATACAGAGTCTATCCCAGGAACGCAGAGCCAAAGGTGGGAACTCTGGATAATACGTCAGTCCATCTGTCACGTTACCACAAGGAGGGAGGCAGGATGCACTCGCAGGGGAAATAGTCAGTTTATTAGGAACATCAGAAGGTAAAGGAACAATCAAAAGTAACAGAACATTCAAAAGTAAAGGAACATATTCCAAACAGGGGGCAAGGGCAACGCACCGGCAGGGTCAAAAAAGCAAACAGTCAAACCATAATCCAAGGAGTGTTCAGGCATTAATCCACAAACAAACAAGGCAATAATACACAAAAAGACACGGCAGTAATCCCAAAATGGCGAGGCGATAATCCAAAAACTCACAAGGCAATAATCCACAAACTGACACGGCAGTAATCCCAAAATGGCAAGGTAATAATCCAATAAATCTCAAGGCAATAATCCAAAATCCAGGAAACGCATGGTAAACAAAAAACATAGAGGAATGTACAATTCCTTGTCTTTACTGAGCGATATTCACTTCTAGTCATTTACATTCGTTTGTAATACTCCGCGAGGAAGCGGACACAAAAAGGGGTTTAAATAACAAGGGTAATCAAAAACAAACGAGATAAAACACAAAACACCTGGAACTAATAATCAAACAATAAACGGGAAACCAATGAATGAACAAGGGAGGATACATGACATGAACCAAAACAAATGGACCAATGAGGACGCGTCATTTTATGAAACTACTAGGAAGAGTGCGCTACTCGCTAGCCTCTGCTAGCAGCGTAGCGAGAGGGAGACTCTAACACCATCATAGAGTACCATGTGTGCGCACACACACACACACACACACACACACACACACACACACACACACACATTCATACAGTCATTCACGCATTAGGGTAATTCATATATATAATTGGTTTCACTCTGCCCACATTTGACATTTTTTCCTACATTCTTTTGAATGTCCATGGAATAAAATAAAATATTAGATGCCATGAGTGTACCTTCTCTCATCATTTACACATTTGAATGGCCATGTAATACGAAGCAATGTGATAACATGAAATTTGAAAATGACCTTATATGGCCATGGGCATTGTTTCGACTCAGGACAGCTGTCATTTGCTGCTATTGTCAAGCAACTGTTTGATGCCGAACACAACAGCGCTTCACCTTCACTCGTTTGCTGAGAGTAGGCTAATGGTTGAGAAGCAGAAATTTGGCCAATAGTTGCTGCAAGCCTTTTATAATCGATCAAATGGTGTGCGAGAAGGGGGCAATTACAGAGAGGGGTTAAAGCAATGCAAACATGCGCACACATGATGCAGCATTAGACCATAAGCACATTATAATGAACCTAAAGCCACTAAAGATGCTTTTTTAAGGTCCAAAAAAGAGGACATGTCCGGGAAAAAGTGGACGTATGGTCACCCTACTGTTAGAGGTAAAAAAAAAAAATACAACACTGAAATCACAAACTAAATATCAAACAAGAACGAGTGTTTAATAGCTCAACACTTAGCTATTTAACTTAAGCTGTAAACAAGTCTCGTTCTCTGACAGGAAACCCAGATCTTCATTTTGTGTAATTAAAAACAAATGGCAACAAAGTGCATCAACATGAGGAATGTCGTCGAGGAAGTCCAAGAAATATCGTACCGGAGAATGACTGATAGATTGTAATTACCTGTTAATGATAACATAAATCTCCAAGCCACGACTAGCCTGTGATACGACGGGCTCGGATGTGATTCTCTTCATCGCTTCATCTGAAGCACTCTGATGTTCCTGCTTGCCGGCTTTCAAGCGTTGAACAAACACACACAGAACAAAGAGCACGAATGACAGCCACGATTACATTCAGCTGATATCGGGAGCGTAATTATTAATCGTCATTATCAGAGATCATGTGTTTTGATAAATTTCGAAAGTTTGTGTCAAACAGACAGAATACAAGCTAGGATTTGTAGGAACAATGGAAGAATAGCACTGACATTTGGTAGAATGAAATGGAAATTGTCAACTATCTTAGAAAAAAAAACAAAAAACAAAAACAAAGTGGTAAGTGCGTAAGAGACCACTTTTCAGACAAAAAGCACAATAAAGGACCTTGATTTTGTGGTCAGTAAACCATTTTTGTGTTGATTTTGATGTATGTTTTGGATCATTGTCCTGCTGGAAGATCCAACCACGGCCCATTTGAAGCTTTCTGGCAGAGGCAGTCAGGTTTTCATTTAATATCTGTTGATATTTGATAGACTCCATGATGCGATGTATCCCAACAAAATGTCCAGGTCCTCTGGCACAAAAACAGCCCCAAAACATTAAAGAGCCACCACCATATTTAACCGTGGGCATGAGGTACTTTTCCATATGGCTACCTCTCTGTGTGCCAAAACCACCTCTGGTGTTTATTGCCAAAAAGCTCTATTTTGGTTTCATCTGACCATAGAACCCGATCCCATTTGAAGTTCCAGTAGTGTCTGGCAAACTGAAGACGCTTGAGTTTGTTTTTGGATGAGAGTAGAGGCTTTTTTCTTGAAACCCTTCCATACAACTTGTAGTGATGTCGGTGACTTCAGATTGTAGTTTTGGAGACTTTCTGACCCCAAGACGCAACTAACTTCTGTAATTCTCCAGCTGTGATCCTTGGAGATTTTTTGGCCACTCGAACAATCCTCTTCACAGTGCGTTGAGACAATATAGACACACGTCCAATTCCAGGTTGATTCATAACATTTCCAGTTGACTGGAACTTCTTAATTATTGCCCTGATGGTGGAAATGGGCATTTTCATTTTGTGAAGCTCAACAACCTTTTGCTGCACATCACAGCTATATTCCTTGGTCTTACCTATTGTTATGAATGACTAAGGGAATTTGGCCTATGTGTTACCTCATATTTCTACCCCTGTGAAACAGGAAGTCTTTGAACAATTTCCTGTTCCTAGTCACCCAGGTGTACTATAATAAAGTAAAACATCAATGGGAATATACTTCAAATATATTTTTCTCATATGAATTCATAGGGGTGCCAATAATTGTTGCACACCTATATTTAACAAAGATTTTTTTTTTGATAAACCTGTGTTGTGTTTGCAATTGTTTGATATCCATGAGAGCAGAGTATTTTTGTGATTTTTTTTTTCAACAGGTCAAAAGGTTAAACAATAAAAACAATTTTGCACAGCCTTTGCTCATATTTACCAAGGGTGCCAATATTAGTGGAGGGCACTGTATCATAAGTTTAATTTTTTAATTTATTTACAGAACAATTTCACACATTTTTAATTAAATGCAAACATATTTGATGTCCCATCTATATGCTCCAGTGGAGTGTATCATTAGCTCGCCAAACCAGCTGGCCTTCATTCCGTCTCTATATCACAGGCATTTATTCTTGCTTTGTTCCTCTACACATTCAGTAAATCTCTCTCTCTCTCTCTCTCTCTCTCTCTCTCTCTCTCTCTCTCTCTCTCTCTCTCTCTCTCTCTCTCTCACACACACACACACACACACACACACACCCCTCCCACACACACACTGCCACGCAGGTGTCCCATCCTAATGGTTTTCTCCTTTAGGAAACGGGCGTGTCATTCCTACCAATATACAGTGTCAAGAGGTCAATTTTCTCACAAAAGCACATTATTTTATATATTTTGTTTTTATTCCTCTAATGACACAGGCATAAGGATCTTAGATGGCCTGGGTCTAAAAATTAACCTTCCACGTTTTACTTAATGACAGAAAAACTAGCCTGTGAACCAGTGAGTCAGGACTGAATTTATAAAAATGACCCACATGCTTATTTGATAGACGAAGTCACATTTACGATAATAGTTTAACAATTATATTTCTACAGCTTTTCACACACAAATTGACTCTGAGCGTATTGCAGAAGTGTTACAGCAGCGTCACAGGAGCTCGACGTGCATGAGAGTGTTTTTAAATAAAGTTAAAGGTAACGGTCTAACACAGTTAAGTATCAATCATCAAACCAACAGGGATAATAATAATAATAATAATAATAATAATAATAATAATAATAATAATAATAATAATAATAAATTAATAGAAAATATTCGGACACAGGCAAGACAATCAGGGTTAACATTGCAAAAAAAAATATCTTAAGCGCTTTGAGGGCCTAGAAAAGCTATATAAATCGAAGGAATTATTATTATTATTATTATTATTATTATTATTATTATTATTATTATTATTATTATTATTATTATTATTATTATTATTATCTTGGGAAGTAAACATCTAGAATATAGGCAAATTCAACTCATAATTCTGTTTTTAAACAAATATAAGATTATTAAGCCTATTTATAGATATTCTTACTCACTTCAAAATTGAAATTGTCTTATTCTATAGGCAGAGAACTTTGCTCAGTAAGTGTTTATTTCTATAAAGAAAAAGAACAACAGAATAAGACCATTTTAAGCTTGAAACTAGTAAATATGACTAGAAATAATAGGCTTGAATGTCTTATATTTGTTATATAATTTATATATTTCTGTAATGCTGCTTTGTGACAATGTCCATTGTTAGAAGTGCCATACAAATAAAATAGAATTGAGCTGAATAATATTCTCAGTGAGAAATCTTGGGTAACCTTTTCTCTACTTGAGATATCTTCACTTGCTATCATTATGTGCAGTGCAGAACTTGCAATATGCAACATGATATGTTAGCAAGACTTCACGGTGTATGTGAAACCAAGTGCTTATACAGCCCATAAACAGGAAGTGAGGAACTGATTCGAATTCTGGTGACAGTGACCTCTATTGGTGGGGAGGGGTACTATCCGGGGCTCTCTCGCAGGCTGGGAAAAATCAATTCAGATACAGTGGTGTGAATTGGCATTTACAATACACACACTGCACACACTGCGTATAATTTGGTGTAAAATGTCACTGTATTATCTATGATGTAGTACTTTGATTACCTTTAGGGAACACATTATTTTTTACACGTGATCATCATTTTTCTGCATGTGTCTCCATGTGAGTAATATGTAAAAAAAAAAATAATAATAATAATAATAAAAACATTAAAAAAAAAAAAAATTAAACATGAAAAGAAATGAATTATGACATACATAAAAAATAAAATGTATAAATGTATATGGATGGGATGTTAATAAAAGAAAAATTTGAAATGAATTCAGATTATATTATGTGATTACTGGAGATGATGGACTGGGAGAGATAATAATAATAATAATAATAATAATAATAATAATAATAATAATAATAATAATAATAATAATAATAATAATAATTCTCACAGCGAGTGTTTTGTGAGACGTGACAGATGGCCCTCAGCCGTATCTACTCTCCCGAGGGAGCTCTTCTCCATGAAGAGTACATCAGAGACCAACATTCTTCACTGAATCACTCCATTGCCTTAATCCCCGAGACATTTCAATGATTTTCAATTTAAATCATTAACCCCTGAAGGTCAAACTCTGTGAAATTCAACATGAAGGATTTCTACGTTAACAGCTCAGACTGGAGTTAGAGTTCATCTCAAATCAGGATGGATAAAAGGATGTTTTTCTCCTTGTGTAAGTGAAACAAATGAGAGACGACAGCGTAGCCTCTCTGTCTTATGACTTTCAATGTTGGGAATTAAAAAAGTAATAAAGCTGCAAACGTGCATCTCTGATGTCACATTAGTTTTTGCCTTGTTCTCTCAACATCTTGTGATGGTGCTTTTTAGTAGAAGTAGAATTAAACAGATTTCCATATAGCTAGTACTGCTAGTATAAATAATGTATACATTATTATTATTTTTTTTATTTAAAAGAAATGCTCTTCGTGGTCCTAATGATCGGCTGTGTAAGACCACTGTGAACAATCGCAATATGTTAAACGACACGTACAGCTCAATTTCTAAACAGATTCAGTCTGTGTTTAGGGTTTGTTTTTATACTGGACAATGGCAAATGTATTTGACGAAGATAAAAAATAAACATTAATTCATGAATCTACTGTAAATATCTAGATTGGATAAATGCTAGATTGGATATCAGAGGAGGAAAAAAAAGGATGAATCTGATCTCAACTTGTAACAAATCCAAAGCCTGAAAAAAGCATGTTTGTTTTGCTAATGGCTCGCAACATGAATTGCGGTTTAACTTGGACCAAAGATGAGGTAAAATGCCTCATTGAAATTTGGTCTGAACAACTTCCAAAAACACGACGAAGTTTTTCGCAGTGTTTAGCGAGTGTCTCAATGAGATGGCATTTAATTCCTCTGTGGAATATATAAATAAGTCCAAATATAATAACTACAGCTAAAAAGAAAGCCACAAATACTGTCTATCCAACGTGATGGATGACGTGGGCGGAACCCCAGAACATAAACAGGCGCACTCTGACCAATGAGAGGAAACTTTACTCACATGTGACTTGGCTAAACACATTTTGGTACGCTTTATTTTTAAAAGTATTGCCTTGTGAAAGCGAAACCGAGCCAAGGAGAAAATGCAGCGTTATAACAAAGTCCCCATTTTGAAACAAAGCACAAATCTACAGGTCTGAAAACACCCTTACAGTAGACTTCTCAAGACTGAACAAATCAGTAGCCTAGGTAACCAGAACAAGTAGATTTCATGGCTCGGCTATTAGTTATTTATGCCTAGAGAAGTAGGTTTATTGGGCTGTTGATGTATCATTTTTTGCCATCTTGTCCAACTACCAGAGCAGGAAAAAACACATTCTTATCTTATTGACTTTTGCAAAAGAAATACAAAAATCATTTGGTCTGCATGTTTAAACGTAATGAACTGCCACACTATAGCGCAAGCTACTCGTTCTGAATCCCATCACTTGCTGCACTACACACATCAGCCGAGGTAAATCTACTTGACGATAAAAGGGTTTCCTTCTAGGATTAATTAGCATGCACGGATCACAGACGATCTTTTCAGAACCAGGAACACAGTTACACTTAAACGTGTTGCGAGAAAATAATGGCTCTAGCCAGACTGTAATGAGATCTTTTACATACTATGGAAGAAAAGAACACCGCAGCTCATAAGAGAAAAGATTATCAACATTGGAAACTTTTTGAGAAAAGGAGAAGGACTAGGACTACACTGAGTCATCTCCTCTCCCAGAACTACAGTCAGGTGACACATTATAGGGAGAAAAAAAAAAAACATAAAGTGTGCTAGTAAGATGTTAAGGCCACCAAAAGCCAAAGATCTTTCCTCATGTGGTGTTGAAATGACGCTGGTTGAGACGTGGTGAGTGCGAAGGCCAGAGCATATCATTTACATCATTTTTATTCTCATCAAACTATTCAGTGAGCCTAAGATGGGGGCGGAGTCATCCTGGAAGAGACCACGCCCATCAGGATAGAAATGTAGAACTATCAACACCTGAAATATATTAAAGTGACAGCTTTATAGCTCATTGTTAATGATATCCATTTGTAATAATGGAAATTAGTTACTATAAAGTGTTTTATGTGAATTGAGCAATTAGTTCAACATGGTGCCTTCTCAGAAGTTTATATTTAGGTCAGTTGAAATGAATTGTGAAGAAAAAATGACAAACTTGTCCTTCAGTTTCATCTGGTGGACACATGCAGAACGAGCTGGAAGTGATCATTTCTAGACGTGTGTGGGTGACCCTTTCTGACCTCCCTTTCTGTGTTCTTCTGCGTTTTCGCTGTAGGCGAGATCCGATAACACTTTTCACTTCTTACTCAATGTCCCAGAAGTAATGCGATCAAAAGCCGTGAAACTGCGAAAACAAAGAACAGACGGTACACACACACACATCCACTGGCAGTTTCAGACAGTTTGTGTGCGATGTACAGGGCTATGTGTAGTACTGTAATAATGCTGTAAAAAATAACTGCATCAAAATGATCCATAGTTACTATTTTCAAAGGGGAAAACACGGTTTGTGAATTGAATATGTGTATTTTTATATCTTTTATATCTTCGACTGTATAATATATACATCAGCAGACTTGTTCAAACTGTCATTTTAAACTAATAAAGTAATCAGGATATCTAGGATTACATCCAAGTACAGTTTAGTATCTAAAAACATGGACTTCTAGAGAACCCGATCTCTAGAAAAATCGAATACGCATTTGAACAAGTTCAAGTAATTTCAGTTTAATTTTATTTCATTTAAACAAAATCCATCTACGTCATATGAAAACCAGGGACAAACGCTTAGCCCTGACCTTAACCTTTGTAACATTTCATACAAAGTATGTCATGCAAATTGTCACTAATTTCCAAGCATGAGAACATACAGCTTCCAGGAGAAATTACAATGAATACTGACTGTACTATAGTGCTGTTTAAAGTATCATCACAGATCTAAAACACACACCACTCAGACACTGGGACTTTCCAACCACATGTCTGGGCACGAACTGATCAATGGAAAGCCATTAATCAGAAACAGCACTGGATAGGCTTTATCACCAAAACACAAGACAATGTAGATGTCACAGTTAGTAATATCTATATATTCTATATATAAAAGTAGGCCTGTGAAAACCCTTCATGGTCAGATTTTGATATTTATCACAACTACAGTGTGATTTCTGAGTGATTATTGCCTTTTGGTGAGAGATATACTTCTCAAAAATAGAAATATCAAATAAATTAATTAAATCAATCCTATCTGAGATTGCTTCTTTCTCCATATTCGTTTGGAATGTTCTGGAGTATTTATGAATGCAAAGGAGAGAGAGAGAGAGAGAGAGAGAGAGAGAGAAATAGTTATGAGTTTAGTTATTATGAGAGCTTCTGCCTACACACTGGACTCCTGGATCATTATGGTCATGATGGCCAAAACTAAAGCATTGGCACAAACATAGAAAGTAAAGGATTCATAAGATTCATGCAACTGCTTAATGCTTTGTCTTCCTAGCAACAAACCGAAGAATGTTTGGCTGGGGATGTACTTCAGATTTGTTTTTGCCTATAAATATCACCAAACACATCTGCTGTAGGGACGTAACCCAATACGAATACTAATATTATTCAGAACAAACAGATAATGTATTCTAGATATGAATACAGATATAAATGGGAGGTGCATTATTTATTAATTTTCAGAAAGCTTAGCATAAATGTTCACACGGCATCCGATTGAGACTGGAGGTATATAAAACTTTCTGTGAGCTGGAGGTTTTTACTTTCATGTGGGTGTGAGTGAGTGGTTAGATATATAGATATGAAGCAAACAAAGACCACATTCATGCGATGCATTTAGTAAATGCCTGGTCAGGGTTATGATGGTTTAAATTAGGCTTATAATTTGTTTATATGATGGAAAATGAAATCCCAGGACAAAAGTGCCTAAGCAAGGCCTTCTTATGAAAAAAAACCCAAAACAACTCTTCTGGCTTAGGCCACGCCCACTTCTGCTTTAACTCCGAATACTGTACATACACGGATATTTGAAGCATTAAACAGACATAGATACAGATAGTAACACTGTGTTACAACCCTGATCTGCAGCGATACATGGAGTAATATGGGCAAGGCAATAATAATAAGAAATGTGAGTTTCTTATTTCACTCACACACACAAAGCAGATGCTAAAGTGTTGAAATGAGCATTCTAGCCATGAAACCATAAATGGAAGGAGGTAGTACTGGATGGATGATTGTGTCTGTCTGACAAGGACAAATGTGGCAATAAATTCTGACTGATTCACTGAAACATTCGAGGATATGATGCATGGCTGGTGTGTGACCATGTGTGAAGTGTGAAGTGAACAGAGGGTGAATACAATGATTAACCCCACGGCTTGACCATCCAAACTGCTGAACAAGTCATTATAACTGTGTCAATACACTATTGAAAAGCTGATCACTATCACTAGGGAAGGGACATGCAGTAAATGAAGAGACACACAGTCAATGTGTTGGTCTAAGGTGCTGACTATTCAGGATTTGTTTTAAAAAATAAATAAAATAAAACAACAACAACAACAACAACAACAACAACAAGGAAGTCAACATGCACAGGATGAACAGTCTTTGGTGAAATGTACCTCATAGTATAGTAGGGGTGTAACACAAAGACAGTATCTGGCCTAAACCATTTTTTTTTTCATAATTAAATAATATTAATCCTCATCACACAGTTCATCACACATTTTTTCTTGGTTAGATTTTTTTTTTTATAGTTGGTTCTCTTTCCCAAAATTTAAACCAACTAGTAGCCTGATTTAAACCACAGTGGCCCTGACCAGGCAGTTACTAAGGATGAATGAATGTGCATCACATTAACATGGACTTTTTTGCATATCTGATCACTCGCTCACTTCAATCCTGCATGAAAGTAAAAACCTCCCGATCTCTGAACTTTTTTGTTGCATCCTGCGGCATCCCGGGTCATGAGGCACACCTCTGAACATTTCTGGCAAGCTGTCTTAAAAAACAATAATAATGCCCCTCCAATTTGTATCTGTACTTGTATCTTTTTACGACATTATGTTTATTCCAAGTTATTTATTCGTATTTGGTGTCATACCTAATATACAGTATATTTGTATTTACTTGTAGTCATTTATCAGCACTGTTTTTCAAACTATGCAAACAGCTGAAGGAAAAATAACCCAAAGTACTTGAGATTAAGATATAGTGTAGTTGGTGGCAAAAAAGACAATTATGACATAATGGGGTTAAATATAAAGTAAATGAAAAGTATAGTGAGAGGGAAAAAAAGATAGTGAGTTTCTCTTGGTGTGTGTGTGTGTGTGTGTGTGAGTGTGTGTGTGTGTGTGTGTGTGTGTGTGTGCGTACATCATAGCACTGATGAGGCCATTCTGTTGAGGAGGAGGAGACCACCATTGTGAAGAAGTGATGGCGCGTGACCCCCCCCAGCTGGAGCAGCAGACAGAGGAGATGAGCCATCCAGATGAGCTCTCTACACCCACACACACATTTCGAATCTATATCACATTAAAGCTGCTAGCGTTAGCTCACGTTGTTTGACAAATGTATTTTTATTCTAACAGACAGCAATGTGGATTATTTCATTAACCAGGAGTGATATTAAAAACAGTGCTGTTAGTGACACCTCTCTGAAAGAGCAGTGTGATTTAATATATGGAAACCAGATTCATGGTACATTTGTGCAGAGGGTTTATTCCAGAATCATGGTCATAAAGTGTAGCAAGAGTCCTGATAGGAATTGAATAGGTACTATAGAAAACCAGGAACTAGGAGAATAGGTAATATGGCTTTGAAACCAAGGAGAATAGTTGAATTCAGAGTTGGTGACTTTAGTCCAAAAGGTATGTCAATATTTACACAGACAAAGAGATTCATATTCAGAGTTGGGTTACTGCCTTATGAATCAAATACTATAGGAAACCAGCAAAAAGACAATAGGTACTATGACATGGAAACACGGAAGTAGAAGACTAGGTAACTAAGGACTAGGAGACAAGAAAACAAAAACCCTAGTCTACTAGGGAACTAGGGAAAACTTGAACCTGGGTAGTAGGAACTGTTACTAAGAAAACAAGAACTAGAAGGCTAGTTACTATGGCTGGAGAACCAGGATGTATGATACTAGGTATGACTGAGAAATCAAGAATTTGAAAGTGGGTACAATGACTGAAAAACTCAATACTGGGACACTAGGTAATATGCCTGGGAAACCAGAAAGTATGATACCAGATAATAGAACTGGGAAAGCAAGACCTAAGAGAACATCTACTTTAACTAGAATTAATGAGACTAGGTACCATAATTGGGACCAAGAAAAAGGAGACTAGATACTGTGATCGGGGAAGCAAGAACTAGGAAGCAATGTAAAATAATTGGGAAACCAAATATTGGAAGACTAATTACTGGGAAGACTGGGGAATTGGGAACTAGATATGAAACTAGGACTCTGGCCTGAACTGGGAGAGTGGGTACTCACTCTCACTCACTGACTTCCAGTAAGTGATTTATCTCTGCAATGCATCTGAAGCCTATCCTGGGAACACTGGGCATGGGGCAGGATTACCCTGGATGGGACACCAGTCCATCACAAGGCAGAATGGGTACTATAACTGGAAACTACCTAACTAGGTAATATGCCTGAGAAACCAGGAAGTATGAGACCAGGTATGACTGGCAGAAATAGGAGACTTTGTAGTATGACTTGGAAACCAGGGAGTAGAGGACTGGGTAGTATGACTAGGAAACCTGGTAGTAGGGGACTGGGTAGTATGACTTGGAAACCTGGTAGTAGAGGACTGGGTAGTATGACTTGGAAACCAGGGAGTATTGGACTGGGTAGTATGACTTGGAAACCAGGGAGTAGGTAGTATGACTAGGAAACCTGGGAGTTGAGGACTGGGTACTATCACTAGGCTAGGTAATATGACAGGAAAGCCAGGAACTAAGTGACTAGGTATTATAATTAGGAATCCAGGAAGTAGAGGACTGGGTAATATGACTAGGAAACCAGGGAATAGGAGACTGGCTACTATGACTAGGAAACCAGGGAGTAGGGGACTGGGTAGTATGACTAAAAAAACTGGGAGTAGGGGACTGGGTAGTATGACTAGGAAACCAGGGAGTAGGGGACTGGGTAGTATGACTAGGAAACCAGGGAGTAGGGGACTGGGTAGTATGACTAGGACACCTAGGAGTAGGGGACAGGGTAGTATGACTAGGAAACCAGGGAGTAGGGGACTGGGTAGTATGACTAGGAAACCAGGGAGTAGGGGACTGGGTAGTATGACTAGGACACCTAGGAGTAGGGGACAGGGTAGTATGACTAGGAAACCAGGGAGTAGGGGACTGGGTAGTATGACTAGGACACCTAGGAGTAGGGGACAGGGTAGTATGACTAGGAAACCAGGGAGTAGGGGACTGGGTAGTATGACTAGGACACCTAGGAGTAGGGGACAGGGTAGTATGACTAGGAAACCTGGAATTAGGGGACTGGGTAGTGTGACTAGGAAACCTGGAATTAGGGGACTGGGTAGTATGACTAGGAAACCTGGAATTAGGGGACTGTGTAGTATAACTAGGAAACCTGGGAGTTGAGGACTGGGTACTATCACTAGGCTAGGTAATATGACAGGAAAGCCAGGAACTAAGTGACTAGGTATTATAATTAGGAATCCAGGAACTTGTACATTCAGATGCAAATAATGACCAGAGAGGAGTTGGAACAGGAACGGAAAATCAGGAAGTAAAGGGTTTTAAGACATAATGATTTAATGTAGTGGTTTAACAATCTTAGAGTGGGTCTTTAAGACCTAAAAACCTAAATTAGACTTAATTCCCAAATGCCCAACCATGAGGTGTGCAGTTTCTCCATCCCTCAGAGCTATAAAATGGAGTTGTTGGGTTTTTTAAAGCAGTTTTCTGAGATACAAATCATGGAGTAATTGTGCTAACTTCATTTGTTTAACATGGTACACAATCCCAAACATGCATCAGTTCTCAGGTTTGTAATTAAATCCTAATGAACTTTCATGTCCCTGCACCTTAAAAAGTGTAACAAATGAGGTGAAAAAAAAACCTGAGTAAATGTTGAACCACAAGGTACCCATAAAGATATGTTGGCTTAATAGAACACAATGTTTATAGAAAGGCAAAAGCACATTAAATCTTAAAGTGGTAATAAAGAAGCAGGAAGAGCAAATCCTGCTCTGATTTCTCTTCCTTTTCAGAGCTGGTTTTCCTCCTCTCCTGTTGGATTTTACTACATTTGATGAGCGTCGTTTGATGTGATTATTCAGCGCCTTGAGTGAATCTATATTTGAAGGCAGCTTTGATGTTATTAATTAAATTCGCAGTTTAATCTCCATATTAAGCGAACTTCTGTTTTCAATGGAAATGGTTCCACATTTTCTTTTGCAAGCCTTGATCAAACTATTCAGTTCCATGAATGCATGAATAAAGTTTGTACATACTAAAGTACATCTTATAAAGAATGACGTTCAATTAACCTCATTAATTCCTAACACGGTGTTCAGTCAGAATGAATCTGACGTCAAAGCAATAAGCTAAATAAAGAAATGTGGCAATATGGTGTAAGCAAGGCATTTTAAATCCTCCAGACAAGCTGGTACACTCTGAAAATGAAGAATTTAATGTGAAATGTGTAGATGTAATAGATAATTTAGCCCCTACAGTATGTTCTCTATCTCTGCTGGAATAATGTATGTGGATGTGCGCATTTGTCGTGATAGCCAGTGGTTTTTGAGAGACAAATTAAATGACTCATCTCGCCCTTTGAATGTGTAACATTTCAGCAGGGTATAAGCATATTGCAATGAGCTCATCTATGCTCTCAGCCGGCAGATACATAACCACATGATCCATCATCACGTAGGCGATAATCACCTAATCCACAACCTGGAAACTGGGACACCATCTTTACTCAGTCACCACAAATCTGACAGTGGAAAGTAATGCAGGATGGATCTGTCCGGTTTGAGATGGAAAAGAGAGATTGTGTGTAAGTGAGAAACGCTGTCAGGTTATGCTGGTATTGTGCTGGTTTCGTGATGTTTGCACAGGCTCACTGAAACTGGACAGGTGAAGATTGGAAAATGATCAGGTGATGTTTGTCCAGTTTGGAAAAGTCTGTCCCCACTACAGGCTCAGATTCCTGTTCTTGGCTGACAGGAGTGGAATCCAATGTGGTCTTCTGCTGCTGTAGCCCATTCCACCTCAAAGTTTGATGTGTTGTGAATTCTGAGATACTTTTCTGCTCACCACGTTTGTAAAGAGTGTTTTTTTGCCATAGCCATTCTCCTCTGACCCTCTCTCATCTACAAGGCGTTTCTGCCCACAGAACTCTCACTCACTGGATGTTTTTTTTTTTTTTTTCTGTGTAAACTCTAGTGACTGTTGTGTGTGAAAACCCCAGGAGATTTTCTGAAATACTCCAACCAGCCCATCTGACACCAACAAAGTCACTGAGATCACATTTTCCCCAATTCTGATGTTTGATGTGAACATTAACTTAAGCCCTTGATGTGGATTTGCATGCTTTTATGCATTTTGCTGCTGCCACATGATTGGCTGATTAGATATTTGCATGAATGTTTGGGTTTACAGGTCTAAGTGAAAAAGAAAAAAAAAAAAAACTGAGCTCAGTAGACAAAGTTTCCCAATAAACAGGACTTCTTGGACATCTGGGACGTCCTTCAACAACTGTGTATGCAAAGTATGTCAGAAGCATTTTGCATGCACAGCAGATGAAGGACATCCAAGACGTCCTCTTTCCCTGGAAACTTTGTCTACAATGCATGTACAATAATTACTTAAGTACACCGCGGTTACTCTGTGATTTTTCCATAAATCCTGATGTGTAGCCAAAACACGTCCATGACTCAAAGGTCAGTTCTCCTTCACACTGTAGAACTCTCTTCCGTACTCGCTGTAAAAGAGGTCATAAACTCATACTGGTAATATAAAGGGGGTGAAATTGGGGCTGAGAGAGCAGCAAAAAAGACATCAGTTTCAAAGAAGATAGAAATCAAGGTTTGGGCACACACGAAAAAAAGATCTAAGAGCACAGAGGGCAACGCTTTCCCAAGTAGACCATTGTTCCTGAAACTTGCTACATTTTTCTAAATCTCCTCCTGTATTTTCCTCTCAGCTTGCAAGAGCTGTATGTCTCAGGTTTCTCTCTCTCTCTCTCTCTCTCTCTCTCTCTCTCTCTCTCTCTCTCTTTACCCCAAACCAAACCCTTTTCGACTGGTTCCAGCTCAGTCATCCAGCTGCTGGAGTCTGTGATTATACTTCGGCTCTGATTAGCCGCTAACAGCCAGCCGCATATATAATTTTCGACCCTCTGTCTCATTTTCTTTCTCATTAAGCAATCAGAGATTGTCTATAAGGGTGGGGGGCTAGTTTACAGAGTATTACTATGGACTATGGACTAAGCTTCAAGAAAACTGGACTGTTTCTCAGATTTTTTTTAAAAAGTGAAGCGGGCTTTAATCTGAAGCCCCTGACGTAGAGAAAAAGAACTGCGGGACGGACGTGATGAGACTCTTAAATATGTGTTACGTATTCACCTTGAGTCGGTTTCAGGACCTTTTTTTTCTTTCTTTGTCGTATTGCTGACGTACGTTTAGCGCCAAATGGCCGATACTCAGAGCCGAGTGATTGGACGAGACAGATGAGGCGGAGCCAAAAGAGGTGGAGAAGACAGGAGGAGATGTTTCACCCCCCTGGTTTAGCGCAATGTGTTACATTCTCTCCATCTCCATTTTTCTCTCTGTCTCACAGAGCAGCCATTTTGTTTCTGCCCCAATTTTTGGTTGGAATCTTGCGTCTGAGGCAGAAAATCTACTCTCCCTCCCCCCCATCTGCGCGTGTGATGGAGGAGATGTGGTAAGAGGCCTTCTCCTGCCAAATACATTACACTCCTGCTTTTTTTAAGCCAGCAACACGATTACCCATCAGCCCCTATGAAAGTCTTATCAGCAGCAGCCAGATGGGAAGCACACGAATAATGTCAATAACCCCAGACTTGTTGATCAAACGCTGTAGCTGGAAAAATCAGGCAGAGAAGAAAGGAAAAAAATCAGAGAAGGAAACAGACACAATGAAGACATGCTGGTTTTAAATAATGCACAGGCTTCTAGGTGCAAACCATGGATGGTTTTTTTTGTTGTTTTTTTTTTTAGAAAAAATTTGGTTAACCATTTGGCTGGGAGACATTTTAGCAACATTTTACATTTCATTGTCAGCACACACACAACACACACACACAAATGTGCACTTTTCCAGCAATCTGAGTTCATCGGTCCATTGGTCTCCATCACACAAAAGCCAATTATAGCCACAACAACCAGGTGTGTGTGTGTGTGTGAGTGTGTGTGTGTGAATGTGTGTGCTGTAGATAAGGAGCCTTTATTCACAGAGCCACAGCTTTACCAGGGACACAAGCCTGCCATCTAGTGTTTAAACTAATAATCTTCACTTGCATACAGCCAAAAAATAAAAAATAAAAGGAGAGATTAAAAATTAGGCGTAGTAGATACTGTGGATGCTGAAAAAGAGAAAGAAAGCAAACAGAGCTAGTTTAAATTTCATAACAGCTCTCATGGCTGCAGTAATCATCATTCATGCTTTACTGCTGCTCCTCCAATCATGTCACAGACCTGCAGGGCAAATTACCCATCATGCACCTCATCGTGCCATGCAGAGCTCCAGCCCAGAGGTCCTGCTCTGACCCACTTTAAACACTGTTATTTTAGGACACCCCCCAAGGCAGAAACATACACGCACAAACACACACACACACACACACACACACACAGAGAGACAGAGAGAGAGAGAGAGAAAGTATCAAAGCACAAGCACAATCACATGCTATAATAGTGACAAGATTTTATTCTGCATTACATGCATGTACTGTGTGTGTGTGTGTGTGTGTGTGTGTGTGTGTGTGTGTGTGTGTGTGTGTGTGTGTGTGTGTATGAAAGCCCTTCCTGCTGTTATTGTAATATGAACACACTGAGGCCTGAGAGAAACAGGGCTTTATAACATACATATATATATATATATATATATATATATATATATATATATATATATATATATATATATTATTAAATTGTATATATACAGTTGCACTCATAAATTTACACACCCCTTGCAAAATGTCAATGTATCAGGGTGTCTTTGTTTATTTATTTATTTGTTTGTTTATTTTTTTATTTTTACACGTGTTCAATGTTTTACATTTTTTCACATGATTAAAAAAACATTAATTAATTTTTTGTGATTAAATTATTTTCACATTATTTAATTTATTTTCTAGTGATGTTTTAAACATACATCACCCCCTGCCAATTTATTTATTTTCAAATGTCACATGTACAAAACATATATCGATTTGCACTAAATGATAATTGTGTGGAAAACAGTTGATTACATGTGAAATGTGGCATTTGTCAGTATGGTTCTGCAGGTCAGCAGGACTGAAGGACATAAAGGACTGAAATGATGAATGAAATATCTCCTGGTATGCAATCATTTTTTTTTAGTGATTCACAATCACACTTTCATCCCTGCTGTCAGCCCCTTCATCAGCAGTCCTGTCACACTGTGTAAGTATAGACTAGACTCTCAGATTGCACAGACACAATGATACACCACACACAAGGGAGAAATGAGAAATCAGACTCTACAGAAAGGAAAGAAGGGATTAGAGGAAAAGATGATTTATTTATATATATATATATATATATATATATATATATATATATATATATATATATACACACACACACACACACACACACACGTTATACATAACATACAGGTGCATCTCAATAAATTAGAATGTCCTGGAAAATTCATTTATTTCAGTAATTCAACTCAAATTGTGAAACTCGTGTATTAAATAAATTCAGTGCACACAGACTGAAGTAGTTTAAGTCTTGGTTCTTTTAATTGTGATGATTTTGGCTCACATTTAACAAAAAACCAACAATTCACTATCTCAACAAATTAGAATACTTCATAAGACCAATAAAAAAACATTTTTAGTGAATTGTTGGCCTTCTGGAAAGTATGTTCATTTACTGTACATGTACTCAATACTTGGTAGGGGCTCCTTTTGCTTTAATTACTGCCTCAATTCGGCGTGGCATGGAGGTGATCAGTTTGTGGCACTGCTGAGGTGGTATGGAAGCCCAGGTTTCTTTGACAGTGGCCTTCAGCTCATCTGCATTTTTTGGTCTCTTGTTTCTCATTTTCCTCTTGACAATACCCCATAGATTCTCTATGGGGTTCAGGTGTGGTGAGTTTGCTGGCCAGTCAAGCACACCAACACCATGGTCATTCAACCAACTTTTGGTGCTTTTGGCAGTGTGGGCAGGTGCCAAATCCTGCTGGAAAATGAAATCAGCATCTTCAAAAAGCTGGTCAGCAGAAGGAAGCATGAAGTGCTCCAAAATTTCTTGGTAAACGGGTGCAGTGACTTTGGTTTTCAAGAGGAATACGACAACTGTAGCCAAATTCCTTGACACGTCTGTGTGTGGTGGCTCTTGATGCCTTGACCCCAGCCTCAGTCCATTCCTTGTGAAGTTCACTCAAATTCTTGAATCGATTTTGCTTGACAATCCTCATAAGGCTGCGGTTCTCTCGGTTGGTTGTGCATCTTTTTCTTCCACACTTTTTCCTTCCACTCAATTTTCTGTTAACATGCTTGGATACAGCACTCTGTGAACAGCCAGCTTCTTTGGCAGTGAATGTTTGTGGCTTACCCTCCTTGTGAAGGGTGTCAATGATTGTCTTCTGGACAACTGTCAGATCAGTAGTCTTCCCCATGATTGTGTAGCCTAGTGAACCAAACTGAGAGACCATTTTGAAGGCTCAGGAAACCTTTGCAGGTGTTTTGAGTTGATTGGCTGATTGGCATGTCACCATATTCTAATTTATTGAGATAGTGAATTGGTGGGTTTTTGTTGAATGTGAGCCAAAATCATCACAATTAAAAGAACCAAAGACTTAAACTACTTCAGTCTGTGTGCACTGAATTTATTTAATACACGAGTTTCACAATTTGAGTTGAATTACTGAAATAAATGAACTTTTCCACGACATTCTAATTTATTGAGATGCACCTGTACATATTCACAGAGGCCCACAACACAATGATTAATGAGAAAAGGAACTATCGACCAAATAAGGAAATTTGACAAAATGGTTCAGACAGGTACAGAATATGGAAAGCAAAAAGGGTCAGAATCTGAGTGGACCTGATTGGTAAGAATTCTGGCTATGCATCTCATTTGCAGCAGGTCATAACAGCAAAAGGCTGCTCTACTAAGTACTAAAGATGCTTGCCATGAAGGGGTTGAATAATTTTGAGACTGGAGAAGTCATTAGAAGGAGAAGTTGCATTTTCAGTTGAATTTGGGGAAACCACTTGAAGCATTCGTCGTTGTTGAACTTTTTCAGTTGCTTTTGTTTGATTTGTTCATCGCAAACAGCTGAAAGTCTGTAAATTTTGACAATAATCCTGATTTGCAATGGGGGTTGAATAATTTTGATTGCAACTGTATCGCTCAGCCCTAGTAACAGATGCAGTTTACGAGCAAAGATGAACAAGACAGTTGTGTTACATTCTACATTATTTCTCTTGGTTAATCGTGCAGAAATAGATTTTATTCATATATTTCTCACAAGACATACAAATATGGCCTTGCATGATCTGGGCATTCATGTCTTTCCGAGCTGAAGCACTGGAACGCTTTTTGATCGAAACTGTGGAAAATTGACTTGAAACTGTCTGAGTTCTGAGTACAACGTATTGCAGCATTATGCAATGTTTCCAAGGAAAATAATGACACTGACACAAGGACCAACAAGTAATATGCCAATAAACATGTACTGTATACGTATGTCCATTACAGCATCAGGATCTAATGTTCCTGCATACAGTATGTAGACCTGTATATCTGTAGACACGCTTTTCCGCAGTGGAGTCCAACAAAATCCTTAAATTAACACTTTGATTAATAGCTCGAGTTAATTTCATCCAAACTTTAGCATGTGTGCTAAATAGAGCCTGTTAGCTTCTGCCAAATGCCCATGCCAGCTCGGGATCAATTTAAGTGTAATTATAAGATACACTGTTGATTGAAAAAAGACTCTTCCTGCAATCCAACCTACTATTTGTGGTTTGGGGTAATAATCAGCCTGCAGGTGTTTTTTCAATTCGGACTCGGGGTTTTACGTGGTGGTGCTGCTGGAACACACACACAGGCTCAGTACCACTGAGCCACACCTGTCACACAATTCAGCCTTTCTCCTGCATCTGGCCCTGGCAGTGAATCATGTTGGCAGCGAAGACTCTGGCACCATTAGTCCCTGAGTTCAGGATCCTTCAGCAGAGCGTTCGCTGCCCACTGCCGTTACATTACTGCCAAATCTACAGCTGCTCGCTTTGAACGGAGAGAGAGCAGGTGGACGCCCCCGTCACCACTCCGCCGGATCGTTGAACACATGATTACCGGAAGTCAAACTGCAGAGGGAAATGTCAAGGGAGGATATAGTGGGACTCCTATCTATTAGTGTAGATCATTGCAG
Organism: Cranoglanis bouderius; assembly: GCA_023630585.1. Lineage (NCBI taxonomy): Eukaryota > Metazoa > Chordata > Actinopteri > Siluriformes > Cranoglanididae > Cranoglanis > Cranoglanis bouderius. The sequence goes on along the minus strand of CM042564.1, from coordinate 4,170,355 downwards.
TGGTTTATGGTTGTGATGATGGGAGTGATAAGAGTGCAGTTTGGGAGTCAGAGAAAATAAAGCAGCTGTCTACTTCAAACATCTATCTGAGCATGCGTGCTCTCGCTCTCTCTCTCTCTCTCTCTCTGTCTCTCTCTCTCTGACACACTGATTGGATGGTCAGTTACTAACAATAGCATGACAAAGAAGAAATAAATCAAATATATAAGAAAGAGGGTGGAAGAATCAGACAAAGAAGGAAAAAAGTGTGTGAATGACACACTAGACTGCTGCCAGCACAAGGAGGCACAAAAAGGGCACCGAAATGGCTCGGCACTAGTAATTTGTCACTCTATTTGATTAACACACAGCTTCACACTGCCACTTAACATCATCTGAGAGTGACACACCATGTACTTCCTTCTGCACTTGCACAGCTACAAATACTATCAGATAGTAAGAACTGATACATTACATTCCCTAATGTAGAGAGCAGAGAGCAACATTTTGATAAATTAAATGTGAACAATCACACATGAGGAGAGTAAGATGTACAAGAGGTAGATAATTACCTAGCTTCCTTGTCCTTGTGCAGAGCTAGTGTTAGGAGCCAAAGTTTTCATATTTTGTGTGTGTGTATATATATATATATATATATATATATATATATATATATACACACACACACACACACAGTGGGTATAAAAAAAAAATCACCCCCTTTAAATAATCACATTTTGTTGCTTTTTCAGCCTGAAATGAAGACGGACACAGTTTTTGTTTTATCTCAGTAAAAGTTACTCAGTACTATGTCTCTACTAACTTTGCACATCTAGACTTTGCAATATTTGCCCACTCTTCTTTGCAGAACTGCTCAAGTTCGGTTAAATTTGATGGTGACCGTTTGTGGACTGCAGTCTTCAAGTCATTCCACAGATTTTCAATGGGGTTTAAGTTTTGGCTCTGACTAGGCCATGCAAGGACATTCACCTTTTTCTCCTTCAACCACTGTGTGGTCAGTTTTGCTGTGTGCTTTGGGTCATTGTCATGTTGGAAGGTAAACCTTCTTCCCAATGACAACTTTCTGGCAGAGGGCAGCAGACTTTCCTCAAGAATTTGACGGTATTTTGCCCCATCCAGTTTCCTTCTATCCTGACAAGTGCTCAAGTCCCTGCTGCACAGAAACACCCCATAACAGGATATTACCACCTCCATGCTTTACTGTAGGAATGGTGTTATTTGGATGGTGAGCTGTATTGGATTTCTGCCAGACATATCGTTTGGTGTTGAGGCCAAATAATTCAATTTTAGTCTCATCTGGCCATAACACCTTTTTCCATGTGGCCTCAAAATCTTCAAGGTGTGTTTTGGCAAAGTCGTGACTGCATGTGGCCTTTCTTGAGGAGTGGCTTTTTTCTTGCAACCCTCCCATACAAGCCACATTTGTGGAGAATTTGTGATACTGTTGTCACATGCACACAATGACCACTTTTTGTCATAAATTCTTGCAACTGCTTCAGAGTTGCTGTAGTCCTCTTGGTAGCCTCTCTGACCAGTTTCCTCCTGGCTCTTTCATCCAGTTTGGAGCGACATCCTGATCCAGGGAGGATTTGTGTTGTACCAAATACCTTCCACTTCTTAATAATAGACTTCACTGTGCTTCTAGGCATTGATAAAGCCTTTGAAATTTTTTTGTATCCATCTCCTGACTTGTGCCTGTCCACAACTTTATCCTGGAGATCTTTTGACGGTGCCTTGCCACCCATAGTTGATTGTTTGCTTCAGTTGCACTACCAAGGACTGAAAAAATGTTCCAGGAAAGCTCTTTTCATGCTGAGCTAATCAAAATGACCACAGCTGATCACAGTTGAAAGTCAAATGGCTTTGTGTGCCATTGAGAGGGTGATTAGCTACACCTGATTGAGTTTACAAGTCATTTTTAGGAGGGGGTGATCCTTTTTCCAACTTAGTGATTCTGGTTTTTAAATTAAAAAAATAAATAAAATTCTGACATGATGGTGTTATATCTTTCACTTGGATGTTATAAGTTGCACTGAGTATATACAGCTGGATAAAACAAAAACTGTGTCTGTCTTTTCATTTCAGGCTGAAAAGCAACAAAATGTGATTATTTTAAAGGGGGATGATTCTTTTCTATGCCCACTGTATCTTGGTAATGAACAGGTTTCAAAGCTGGGAATAAATAATAATTGTAGTGCAGAGTATTCAAGGAACATGATTGGTAAATATAAATCTGCAGTCCTACAGCAACCTCTAGTGGCAAAGCAGAGAGACAGACAGAGAGAATGAGAAAGAGAGAGAGAGAGAGAGAGATTGCTTAGGGCCCTCTGACCAAAGGGGGGCCCTATGAGTTTTAAAATATTGTAGATATACCAAAAAGCACACTTTTTGATCTTAAAAAAAGATTTATGTTTTGAGGCTGTTGCATGGGGCTCCAGTGTGGTGTGAAAAGAGTAGAAACTGCAATTTACATTAGGTAATTAGGTAATTAGCATAACTAATATCAGAAGATCATGAAGAAGCAGCAGTCATGTTAATTGCTCATATCTGGAAAAAGTAGAGGAGGAGAATATATATTATTAAATAAATAAATAAACTAATTAATTAATTGGTTTTATTCAATTTTCCACTTTCTTGCTTCCACTAGTTGATGTAATTAACATGCTCACAGGGCTGAGTGCTATAACTAATCACATACATGCTAATATTTATTATAACCACACTCTTGCTCATGCGATATTGTCCAGGCCGTACGGGTTTTTGCGGAGTTTTTTGTTTTCCCCCTACCATGGAGTATGAGAAGCAGATGGAGTATTTGGTAAATAATGTCTTGTCTGCATGATGTATGCTCTGAATATGTGGAAAAGTGCCGTATTTAAATGGAGTGTGCGATTAGAAACAAGTGTTCTGAGTTAGTAATCAGGTGAAGCTGGGAAGTGGGTCATGTGATTGATCATGTGGGAAATGCTGTGGGGGGGGAAATGGCTGGTGCTTGGTTGTGGCGGGGAATTCTGGGAGTTGTTTCGAAAGCAGGAGACATGAGAATCATTTTTCAAGTGTTATTAGGAAATATTTTTGGATATCACCAGTGTCAGAACCAACTGAAAGTGATACAGGTACATTTTTCATTTAAATTCAGCTTTTTCCTCCTGTCATGTCTAAATGATGTTAGCTGAGTTGTGCTTCAAAAAAGTGTTAAAGTGCATTGTGATTTATTGTTGTATTCATTTTATTATTTCATTCGTGTTATCCATATGAACAATTTTGTTCTTTGTAGTGGTTCTTTTTCTTTACCTCAATTTTAATGCTTGTTTTTATTTGATTTGCTATTAAACTGTTGATTAAACTTTATCTAAGATAATGAAGTGTTAATTCTGTTCATTCTTGCATATACAAATTAATATGATTGGCATGGGTGAGAGGGCCCTGACGATGTTTCACTTAGGGCCCCCACATGTTCAGAAACGGTCTAATACTGCTCAATGCATATTATGTACTGTATGCTCTGTAGTATACAGTGTGTGAGACTTATTAATTGGTACATTACACAGTTCAGGTGAGTCTGTGATAGCCATGATAGCTTCAGATCCCTGCACTTGGCTGACAGGTGTGGAACCTGATGTGGTCTTCTGCTGTTGTAGCTCATCCTTCCACCTCAAGGTTTGGTGTGTTGTGCGTGCTGAGATGCTTTTCTGCTCACCGTGGATGTAAAGAGTGATTATTCGAGTTACTATAGACTTCCTGTCAGCTCAGACCAGTCTGGTCATTGTCCTCTGATCTCTCTCATCAACAAGGTGTTTCAGCCTGCACAACCTCTGCTCACAGGATGTTTTTTTGTTTTTCGCACCATTCTGTGTAAACTCTAGAGACTGATGTGTGGTGAAAATCCCAGGAGATCAGCAGTTTCTGAAATACTCAAACCAGCCCATCTGGCACCAACATCCATGCCACGGTTAAAGTCACAGAGATGAGACTTTTTCCCCCATTCCGATGTTTGATGTTTGAGCTCTTGACCTGTATCTGCATGATTTTATGCATTGCTCTGCTGCCACAGGACTGGCTGATTAGATAACTGCATAAATGTGCAGGCATACAAGTGTTCCTAATAAAGTGGACGGTGAGTGTATATATTTTTTAAATTCTATGCTGTGATTATTGAAGTGCAAATTATTTTGGACTACTTACAGCAATGCGAGTTTAGCAAAAGATATAACAACAAACGATATCAGAACAAAATGTTACAATTTCTATTAATGTTTTATTGGGATATTTCAACAATGTGTTTATTCTATCAGGCAATGTTTGGTCTAATATTCACGTCTTTCCATAAGATAATGTCTGGTCCCATGGAGTGATGTCATTCTTGTGTAAAATAGCTACAACACACATATTAGCTCGCTGACAGCCTGCTTTGCCACATTAAGTCACAAGAAGTAGAGGAAAATTCAGTTGAACTGATTAAAATCTGGTTGTTAAAAACCCAGCTGCCATTTTTTATCAAGAATGTGTGACAGGTATTTCAAAAGACAGCAGCAGCAGACCACCGCTCCACACGACATTACTCATTCCAACAATGCCATTAAGACTATTTTTGCCATTAAAGCTATAGGCTGTGACTAAATATAATTTATGATGTAAAATATAACATACTTCTAAGCCATTAAAAATATATTATATTTGTGTTAGTTTACAATGAGAGAAACAAGGCTGACCATGATAAGTGAGAAAAGCTAAATGTCACGGCTTGCTTACTTCACAAACCGTATGTTATAAAAATGTCTGATTTTTTTTTCAAATTCAAGTTCTATATGAAGAGGTGTGGTCATCCTAAATAGAGAGCGAGACAGACCTGCTTCACAATCTTTTCCAGAATATATCAGGCACGCAATTATGACAAAATAACATAAAATGAAATACTGGCATTGTATTATAGTATTACATACCATATTTTAGCATTACTTTGGATATATAGTTCACTTTCCACATGGTTGTGCTGGTTAACCTTTGACCTTGCACCGTTTGTTACATTTTCACCTTCAAAATTGTTTTTTTTTTTTATTTATCATATGTAATTTCTTCATGCACCTTCAAAACAGTGTTTTGTTCACAGCCTCTCTGAGCGCAAGGAAAAGAGTTGCACCAGATTTACACTAAATACCACATCAGAACTACGGATTGTGTTGAACTGGACATGTTGTGTGCGCTAGGACCCACGGTCAGTTGTGTTAGTTAGTTTCTCCTTGCTAACGTAAGCATCCGATTCTTTTCTTTCACTGCCTTAGTGACAGATGGCCACCAGGAGGCGCTTGAAGTCTCCACCGCACTCGGAGCTGATGGCTTCCTTCAGAGGCACGTCGTATTTCTCCAGGTACATGTCCTTAATCGTCTCCAGATCGATCTGGGAAACAGAGATCCGGCACGTGAGGGGTGGGATTCGGTATACGTGCAATACAAAAGCGTGACAGGTTTGGGTGTGATGGCATATGAAACATTTTTTTAAAGGAACAGTGCAGGACATTACAGGTTTCAACATACACATGAGGTTCATTCGATACATTTTAGGCTAAGAAGCTTGACTTTACTCATTAAAGGTTAATAATACTACTCTTTTAATATGAAGCCATTATTACACACTTTTACATGATTAAAATGTACAAACAAATCTTAATGGATACTGGAGAGTGAAACGGGACCAGGCCCAGTCAGGGGTCCTACCTCGGAGCGGCCGACGATGATGCGAATGAGGGTGTCCTCGTCAGTGCCTGCTCCCTTCATGGCCGCGTTCAGACGCCGAGCAAAGTACAACTGCGGATTCTTAGCACATCTCACTGTAGGAACAGAAGCAGATTATAACGCATTTATATACAGAGTAGGATAACATTCAGAGCACCAATCAACACTCCAGTGGTGGAGTCTGAGTGTGACTGGCTTATGATGGCGAGCGAAAACCTGGTGCTGGCTTTATTGTGGTGCATACTAGCTTACAAGTCGAGGAGCAACGTAAAAAATAAATAAATAAATAAATATTGAGAAATGACCAAATAGGGAAGGAGATATTTAATTTTCTTCTTCTACATTTATTTATTTTATTTTATTTTTTTCTTCAGTTAGCAGGGATGTCATAAAATACATCTAAATATGCGCTCTTAAAAATATTAACACTTAAGAGTTCTTAGGTTGTATGTAAAACCCTTCGACAAAGTGTTTTCCTATAATAAATGGTTCCAAGTGGAAGTTTAAGAACCCTTAATTATCCATTGAACCCTTAAAGAGCCCTGTGTATATGCTACTAAAAAATTTAAACCTAAAAGTTTTTTTTTGGTTATCCCTCCAAGGGAACCCTTAAACCTTCAATGTAGAACCCTATGCCAAAGTGATTGCCTATAGATGCCTATGCCTGTAGAACCAATTTTTGGAAGCTAAGAACCTTTAATTATTCAATGAATCTTAATCCTTAATCCTTTAATCTTTAATCCTTAAAAACCCTTTTCTCAAATATATATTGAACCCTTAATGGTTCTTCAGTTGTCCCTCTGGAGGAACCCTTAATGGTTTTGTGTAGAACCCTATGACAAAGTGCTTTACAATGAGAAATGGTTCCATGTGGAAGCATTTAATTATAAAATGAAACCTTACTGAATGATTTTTTTCTAAGAGTGTATACTCTTAAAACATTTCGAACCCTTAACAGTCCTTCAGTTTTCCCTCAGGAGGAACCCTTAAATGTTCCATGTAGAACCCAATAACAGTGGGTTCCTATCAGAAAGGGTTCCATATAGAGCTCTTTTTCAGAAGCTAGAAGCACTTAAAATACCTTTTAAGAACTTGTTTCTAAATATTTCTTTGCTTAAGTGTGTGGTACATCCTGCAAATTATTTTGTTCTTAATACCTAGAACCTGTCAGGCAATGTGTCATCTCATAGGTAAAAGGATTTTTCAAAGGTTCTTTAAGGGTTCCTTGGATGATTAAAGGTTCTAATCTTCTTACATGGTTATATTTCAGAACCTTTCTGATAGGAAACACTGTTGTAGGGATCTACACAGAACCTTTAAGTGAACCCACAGGGAGACAAGCAAGGAACCCTTAAGGATTCTACATTTTCTAACAGTATATTACCTATGATCCAGTTTTGAATCTGCATTTGTAATATTACGCGCCAGTGTACTGGAGTGCCAATAAATTTTTACACCCCTGTGGAACTTTAAGGTCACTGGCAAGCACCCGGTTCTTCTCCAGAACAGACAGCTGACCTTCATTCATCTTTAATCCTCACCCAGTGCGATGTAACACTTCTTCAGCGTTCCTGAAGTTTCATTCTCGATGGCATCCAGAATCTCCGTTCCAGAAATCTAAGACAGTTTAGGGATGAAACACGATCTGTGAGTGACGGTTCTCTCAGACACGAGACAGCGGAGAGACGCTTTTGTTATTCAGGCTGTGTTACAACACACTCACGGCTTCGTAGGCTTTGAACATGACCTGGAGCTGCAGGTAGTTCCTGGTGGCCAGGATGTAGCTGAACGTCGACTCATCTGTGCCGAAACAGCCCTCTCCGGCCTGGAGACGTGACGGAAATCATTTTTAAGTACACCCAGTCACTAGATTGGTTTACTTACTGTGATATTTTGTCAACGAAGTCAATTTTAAGACGATAATAATACTGCCTGATAGAATTTAATACTGCTAAAAAATTAACCAGACATTAATAGCTAAAAAATTCAACACTCTGGATCATGCTGTTGGAGGAAAATATCCAACAAGGTGGTGTGATGAAGCAGAGTTACTGTTACCAGTCCAAAGTTGATTATTTTCCTTTAACAGCACATCCTGAAGTGTTTTTTTTTTCTTCCTCTTATTCCTCAGCAATTATATATATATAAAAAAAATAAAGATATTTTTCTCTTAATGTAACTTTAATGTAAATGTCGAACTTTCAATGGTACTGCAGCCACCAAAAAAACCTACCTAACAATACCACAGCCTTCTAAAAGCACATGTATTAACTGTAGCTTATACAGTAAATGAACAGTAGTCACACAACAGCGCCCACTAGTGGCACTCTGTGCATTTAAAGCAGCATTGACAGAGAAAATATGTCAGAGAAATTATCAGTGCTTTGTCCAAGAGATTTCGGCTTGATGCCAAGACAATGAAACCTTAATATTGTTTAGTTTATCGCCTAAACAATATATTTATCAATACTTAGGATATTGTATATTTAAATATAATCAGTGTGTGGGCAACATGATACAATATCATGACACTCGAAGCCATTTTTATAATGCGCATTATATAATATATATAGTATTCTATAGATTTACTGAGTGATTAAACGATACTTTGAAAATGAAAAATATTACAAAAATAAATAAATACTCAAAATATTCAGTTGATTTTTTTTTTTTTTTTGCATCAGTATCAGCTACCTCCAATCAGAGTTTGTAATTGTTATTAAAACATTTTAGTCTCAGAAATGTGTTTACTGACGTAACTAATCCCAATATCGATATTATATCTAACCTGTACACATGGAGTTGCCAGTTCATTATTATTATTATTATTATTATTATTATTATTATTATTATTAACTAGCAGAACCCAAAAAGAAGTGTTATATATAAAAAATAAAGTAAACAAAAACATGATGGTGAAAAACAGGTCCTACCTCAAACAGTGACACGGCGTCTTGTTCAGCCAGAACCTCGTCCACTTCATAACTCTCATCTCGATTTCCCTGAAAGAAAGATTGCAGAAGCACACTCTAAAAATATCTCACCCCACATGATAGGGGGAGAGAAGGGCATAAATATGTATAAGATGAAATCACAATGCAGTTTATTCACTCTTAAATAATAAATTGTAATTGTAAATTGTAGATAAATTACTGTAGCATACGAGGAATAAAACACTTCAGGGCATGTAGTTAAACAAAAATAATCAACTTCAGGGTGGTAAGAGTAACTCTTCTTCATCACACCCCTGTGTTGTTGATTATATGCCTCCATGTGTTTTATTCCTTACATGTTAGTCAGTTAGCACAGTGGTAGCTCTGTGGTTATGGTTACGAGTAGAAAGTTGTGAATTTATATTCCAGAACCACAAATAAAGCCATGGGTGGAGTCGGGTGTGTTATTGTGTCCCGCCTCATTTACATGATGCGTTAGATAAATGTAAATGTAAGGTTCTGTGGTTGGAAGGTTCTAAGTTAAAATCACAGAATTCTTACTGTTTGTCCTGAAACACACTGACATGCATCCTCACCCTGGACTTTCTGATTTTGACTCTGCCCAGGTAGGAGGAGCTAGATCAGGTCCGAATCCACCCCCTGGATTTTTTATTTTGATTCTGCCAAAGTAGGAAGGACCAGATCAGGTCCGACTCTACCCCCTGGACTTTTAAAATTTTGATTCTACCCAGGTAGGGGTGGCTAGATCCGGTCTGACTCCACCCCCTGGACTTTGTGACTTTGACTCTGCCAAGATAGGAGGAGCTAGATCAGGTCCGACTCCACACCCTGGACATTGTGACTTTGACTATGCCAAGATAGGAGGAGCTAGATCAGGTCCGAGGCCACCCCATGGACTATTTGTTCTGCAGGGGTACTTGGGCATGTTTTTCCCTGGACTTTTTGATTTTGACTCCGCCCAGGTAAGAGGAGCTAGATCGTGTCCGATTCCACCCGCTGGATTTTTTTTTATTTTGACTCTGCCCATATAGGAGGGGCTAGATCATGTCCAACTCCACCCCCTGGATGTTTTGATTTTGATTCTGCCCAGATAGGAGGAGCTAGATCAGGTCCGAGGCCACCCCATGGACTATTTGTTCAGAAACGGGATTATCCTGAGCACTTGGGCTACTGATTTGTTCGCCCCTTTGTCTAGAAACCAGTGTATGACCTCTTCACTGCAGGAAAGTGAAGCATTACAGTCATTCATTAACAGGAAAGTGAAACACAGGCCTTAAGTCTGCTGTGTGTTACTGAACCCCGGTCTGTAATCAGATCTGGCAGGACTGGAGGAAGCGGGAGGGAGTTCAGGAAAGCGACAGTCAGAGAGAGCTCGGCTTCACTCCACACCGCTAAATCAAATGGCTTTTATGAGAGAATCAGGAGGTTACGATGCTGTTTTAGTGCCACTGTTTAAAAATTACAAATACAAGATTGTGAAAATAATGTCGTAATATTTCGAGAAAGGTTATAATATCAGATGTTATGAGAAAAAGGTTTTAATATATCGAGAAAAAGTCATATCTGATATTATGGAAAAAGTTTTTCAGAAAAACGCAGTAATATATCAAGGACAAATTCGTGATATCTGATATTACAAGAAAAAAGGTTTATATTTCGAGAATAAAGTCATAATATTGAGAGAAAAATGTCAATATATTGAGAAACAAATCCGATTCTCAACTTTTTTCTCATAATATCAGATATTATGACTTTTGTTTTGAAATATTGCAACTTTTTCTCTTAATATCAAATATTATGACTTTATTCTTGAAATATTGCCAACTTTTCCTTGGAATATCAGACTTTATTTTCTATATTATGAATTTATTTCTGAATAATTACATTTTTTTCTTTTTAATGGTCCTAAAACACTGTTGTAGAAGGTGTGTGTACCTCGAGGAGCAGAGTGAGGAGCGTCCTGACATCACCGCTGGTGTCTCCGGCGATATCCGCCTCCAGATCCCGCTCATGCACTGCAGAGAAGATGATTAGAGTTAGATTAGAGCAGCCCGATACCTGTTACACTGCAAACTGAAACCCAATACACTGAGCGCTTAGAGGCATAAAGCCAGAGGTACATATTTATCTTCTCAGAGACAAAACGCTGAGCTTTTTCTGCCTGTGAGTCTAATAATGAGGATAAACAGAGCTCATATAAGAATTATTTATATAGACATATGGATAGCTGTATATTTAGGATTATAATGGTTGTGATGTGTGTTGTGCTGTATGTAATGTCTTGTGTTATCTTTACTGTATTGTCCTCATTGTACGGATTCTTACTCAGCATTTATTTATCGTCTTTTACGTTGTTGTCCATTTAAAAAAAACCTAATCACAATGCAGATCCATCACATGACTTACATGGATAGTAACAGAACTGTAGTGACAACGCAGCTGCTTTAATCCAAAATTACACAACAAAAACGTCTATACAAAACACGCATCTGTCCCTACCTTGGAAGTAGGTTTCTTTGTAAGTAGAAATATCCTGCAGGAAGTGAGAAATGAAGTTGTTAAATACAACAACAACAAAACAATTTGAGTACATTAGGTTCTAAAAAAAAATGAGCTAAATAAATATATGTATTTGAAGCTTTACTTCAGAATATTGTTACATACACATGTTTATATAGTTGAAAAATTTGCTGTGACTTCACTGATGGTCAAACTTCAGCTCACACAAATTTATAAACAAAACAAAACCTTGTAATTCCAGGGTCTTGATACACAACAACATTCTTAATATTTCCCTAAGAAAACAATGAAACTGCAGTTTTATTTAAGCAACAGAACAACATTTCTGTAAAAGACAGGGAACATGTTAGTGCTAAAATATCATCAATATGCCAAACTACAGCTACAACATGATAACACGCAACCCACGAGAGTCCTATCGCTCTTATGCTACGTTCACACATACAGCGATTTTATCGCTGCAAGTCACCAGTCGCTGTACTATGAAATCGCCAGTAGGCGTTCCTAAAACTGGTTGCCATAGTAACATTTATCAGTGGATGGTGCAACTAGAGTTCCACTTTTGACAGCAAACCGCTAAAATGAAACATTCTGGAGGGACAGCGTCTGTATATAAAATTCACCAGTGTATATATGTGTCATATCCTACAAGATGAAGGAGAAGCAGTGTGTGATCTTCGCCATTGCGGCCATCTATATGTGGCGAAAGCACAAGCTTTCTGGGTCCACGGAACAACTGGGACTCGCAGGCAGCATGGCGGATCACGGATCACGTGCACTCTACTGTCTTCACTCCCACTGATAGTCGCTGCACCAAGTCGCTCCAAATTTGCATAAAGTTAAACTTTTCTCAACTTTGTCGCACCGCTGGACACGCCCACATCTAGTCACCAAAGGTCGCTGTCACCCATGTGGCCGGAAGCCCCCAGCTCTAGATTGAAAATGAACAGTCTGCGTTCGCTTTGCCGCTGCGAGTCGCTGTATGTGTGAACGTACCTTTACTCTGCAAAGTAAACATGATCCTGAGACGTACGGCATTGGTGGCGGTGCAGAGGATCTCCACCAGGACGTCCTCGTCAGTGCCCGCTCCTTTCATCGCCTTGCGCAGCTCCTTCACGGCGAACACGTGCGGCGGGTCCAGCATGGCAAGGATGGCGTTCTCGAAATTCCCTGACAACTCGCTCTTCAGTACATCCACCAGCTCCTGAACACATCACAAAGCACAGAGACGCACCTCTTTACACTCATAAATAATGTAAGATCTACAGATAGTAAATGCCTCATACGTCAAGTTCTCATTGGGTTTTTTTAATCGACATGATGAAATGCTCAAGGGTCACTACTAGGGGTGGGGCGATATGACAAAATCTCTACCGTACACCATATGTATCACGATGTATAGGTTTGCTAACAAACTGCCACTGCGTTAATAATAATTGAAGATTATTTAATACGTACAAAAATCTTATATATATATATATATATATATATATATATATATATATATATATATATATATATATATATATATATATATATATAGAATTTTAAATTATACAAAGAAACAACCACTTAAAAGCAGGAATAAGAACAATAAATAAAATCTGTAAAAATAAATGTTAAATAATTTACCAATTTTATTCATTAGGCACAGCATTTTAACATCAAACCAGCTGCTTCCAGTTACTTTGTTAGTTTATATATTTTTTCAAATAATAATTTAAAAAACTCAATATCCTTGATATCACAGAAAAGTATATTGTGACATAATACATCATGATAACGATATTATATCATCATAACTCCCAGCCATAGTCACTATATATAGTGGATATATATACAGGTGCATCTCAATAAATTAGAATGTCGTGGAAAAGTTCATTTATTTCAGTAATTCAGCTCAAATTGTGAAACTCGTGTATTAAATAAATTCAATGCACACAGACTGAAGTAGTTTAAGTCTTTGGTTCTTTTAATTGTGATGATTTTGGATCACATTTAACAAAAACCCACCAATTCACTATCTCAACAAATTAGAATATGGTGACATGCCAATCAGCTAATCAACTCAAAACACCTGCAAAGGTTTCCTGAGCCTTCAAAATGGTCTCTCAGTTTGGTTCACTAGGTAAGACACAAACATTCATTGCCAAAGAAGCTGGCTGTTCACAGAGTGCTGTATCCAAGCATGTTAACAGAAAGTTGAGTGGAAGGAAAAAGTGTGGAAGAAAAAGATGCACAACCAACTGAGAGAACCGCAGCCTTATGAGGATTGTCAAGCAAAATCGATTCAAGAATTTGAGTGAACTTCACAAGCAATGGACTGAGGCTGGGGTCAAGGCATTAAGAGCCACCACACACAGACGTGTCAAGGAATTTGGCTACAGTTGTCGTATTCCTCTTGTTAAGCCACTCCTGAACCACAGACAACGTCAGAGGTGTCTTACCTGGGCTAACGAGAAGAAGAACTGGACTGTTGACCAGTGGTCCAAAGTCCTCTTTTCAGATGAGAGCAAGTTTTGTATTTCATTTGGAAACAAAGGTCCTAGAGTCTGGAGGAAGGGTGGAGAAGCTCATAGCCCAAGTTGCTTGAAGTCCAGTGTTAAGTTTCCACAGTCTGTGATGATTTGGGGTGCAATGTCATCTGCTGGTGTTGGTCCATTGTCTTTTTTGAAAACCAAAGTCACTGCACCCGTTTACGAAGAAATTTTGGAGCACTTTAGGCTTCCTTCTGCTGACCAGCTTTTTGAAGCTGCTGATTTCATTTTCCAGCAGGATTTGGCACCTGTCCACACTGCCAAAAGCACCAAAAGTTGGTTAAATGACCATGGTGTTGGTGTGCTTGACTGGCCAGCAAACTCACCAGACCTGAACCCCATAGAGAATCTATGGGATATTGTCAAGAGGAAAATGAGAAACAAGAGACCAAAAAATGCAGATGAGCTGAAGGCCACTGTCAAAGAAACCTGGGCTTCCATACCACCTCAGCAGTGCCACAAACTGATCACCTCCATGCCACGTGGAATTGAGGCAGTAATTAAAGCAAAAGGAGCCCCTACCAAGTATTGAGTACATGTACAGTAAATGAACATACTTTCCAGAAGGCCAACAATTCACTAAAAATGTTTTTTTTATTGGTCTTATGAAGTATTCTAATTTGTTGAGATAGTGAATTGGTGGGTTTTTGTTAAATGTGAGCCAAAATCATCACAATTAAAAGAACCAAAGACTTAAACTACTTCAGTCTGTGTGCATTGAATTATTTAATACACGAGTTTCACAATTTGAGTTGAATTACTGAAATAAATGAACTTTTCCACGACATTCTAATTTATTGAGATGCACCTGTATATGTATATATATATATAAAAAAAAGTCTACACACCCCTGTTAAAATGGCAGGTTTTTGTGATGTAAAAAACTGAAGATAAAATCACGTCAGAACCTTTTTCACCTTTATTGTGAAATTCTAACTTATTAATTAACGTGAAAAACAAGAAGAATCATTTTAGGGGAAAAAATTAAATATAAAAATGTACAATAACCTGGCTGCATAAGTGTGCACACCCCTACACTAATACTTAGTGGAGGCACCTTTAGATTTTATTATAGCATTCAATCTTTTTTGGGTCAATCAGTTTGGCAAAACTTGACTTGAATATTTTGCCATTCTTCCTTGTAAAAGCATACATATATACACATATATATATATATATATTTATATAGTGTGTATGTATTTTTCTTTCTTTCTTATATAAAAGTGCAATACATCACTGCAGATTTAAATATTTGTGTCTGAGAGCTTTATCTAGCTAACCTGCTTCACATCAGCTCCATCAGCTTAACTGAAAAATAAAAATTCGGCCTGTAGCACTTTATAGGATTATTTAGACGATTAAATTAGATTAGTCATTTGTTTATTTGAGAGCGAGCCTGAACATAAAGCCTCAGCGGAAGTAAGGATGTGTGAAAGAAAATGAAAATGTAACAGTAACATAAACCTGAATCACTGAATTCGGATTATTTTAATTTACTTCACACAAAAACACTGCTGGCATCCAAACAGCACTGATATTGTTGACTATTCTGTATATAAATTGATTATTTTAACACAGCAATTGTTTTTAAAATGTCATGTTACCTTTTCCCCGTTTATAGTTACATGTACTGTCATGGACCACAAAACAAGTTAGTTTCTTTTATCACTTACGTTACAGCAGCTATAAACAGTCGTTCCCTCACCAGCCTCTCTTTTATTCTTTC
Organism: Cranoglanis bouderius; assembly: GCA_023630585.1. Taxonomy (NCBI): domain Eukaryota; kingdom Metazoa; phylum Chordata; class Actinopteri; order Siluriformes; family Cranoglanididae; genus Cranoglanis; species Cranoglanis bouderius. Next base: position 4,154,885 of record CM042564.1, on the reverse strand, counting down.
GCTTGAAGTTAATAAGACACAAAAAAAACGCAGCTTGTCATGTTACCAAGACACCACAAACAGCGTAAAATCTTCCCGTGTTGGTAAAATCACTGACTGTTACAAAGCGCTGACACTGGAGACTCCTTCCTTAAATGTTAAACAAATATCTCCTTGCGGAAAACTTCACCATATCCACGATTACACGTTTTTCTTTAATAAATAAATCCATTTATGTGGAGTGTCCGCTATACAAGTACCTGTGTAAGTCGTTACTATAGAAACAATAACATAATATAAACTTGTGATTTGCATCTACAGACAATTAATCAACACCTCCAGAACATCCTTCTGTCCTTATGTACACAATCACAGATAAAGTTCAGACTTACATCATCGTATTTCTCGAAGTAAGCCTGCTTTATCTCCAAGCGCTGAGCCGCACAGCGATTAGCCAGGATTTCAATGATGGCTTTCTCATCGGTGCCTGAAAGAATGAGGAAGAACATAAGACAGAACAGAAGACACTGTTGTCCGTTTAAACACTAAGAGAAGATCTTGGGTCATGTTTATCTGATAAAGTTCCTGGAGAACATTACACATGAGCAGAATTTACACTCTCTAAACGACAGCACGGAGCCAGCATGTGACTCTGCGTCCTGCCAGGACACTGGAATTTTAAACCAGTACATAAAGGAAATACTTCCTGTTAAAACACGTTAGAATAGATTCCATACTATAAAATTATTTTAAAAAATTATAAAAAATTATAAAATAGGCAAAAAGAATGAAACGAAATCTTCTATTCTGGTTAAAGTTTGAATCGTGTTTAAAAATTAAACACGTTCATTGCGTAGCACGTCTTATATCAACACGTCACACACATGAACAAGCTTTAACGTTAAACATTTTGTTGGTGATTTCACGACTGACGTTCCATTTGCATCTCACATGGAATATTCCACAAGATAAACAGGAAGTTGCATCATACAAATTTCCTGAAGAGCATGGGAATAAGTTTTTTTTTTGTTTGTTTTTTGTTTTTCCAGTGATAATGACTGGCTAGGTCACTTTGAAAGTACAAACCTGTTGCACAAATTACAGACTAAAAGTAAATTATTAATTTTAAAGAAAAACTCATTTCTAGTAACTCATTAGAATTACCTTAATGTCCTCGTGGATAGTAGTTAACCACATGTTGTGTATTTGCTATCCTATAATTCTGTGCTATACACACACAACCACAAACACAACACCACCCATCTACCCATCTACAAACACACACACACACACACACACACACACACACACCAAATACACACATACACACAGCCTGTCAGCAACACAAACATAAAAAATATTAAATTATTTTAAAAAAAAAAAAAATTTTGTCTGAGTTGGGGTTTTTTTTGTTGTGTGTTTGTTAAAATGCCTGTTAAACTAGTTAAATGTATATTGTCTTAGATTTCATGAAACTTTTAAGAGTTACAAACGGCGCCTCAATCATGGAATCACATTTATTTTCAAAAAAAAAAAAAAAAAAAAATCTTTTTAGTAAATAATAATGATGATAAAGACACAGCCCACCTAAACCCTTGCAGGCTTTGCGGATGGCCTTGATGTCAGCCACGACGTCAAACTCCTCATAAGGAAAAATTGTTGGCTGTGAAATCAAGAAATCACATGATATTACTTTAATTCTTTATTATCTTTTATTTAATCGTCGGAGTAAGTCAGATGAAAAATAGCACATGCAACAACAGCACGTAAAAGCAGCAGAGGAGATTATGATTTTGTACATTAATATCATTTGAAAGTGAAAGCAGTGTGTGGGTGTATGTCATGAAACCACCCCCAATCGCCCCCCACCCCACCCCCCATGAGCCTCCCACTGCTATTAGACCATACAAACAGAGCCAGGATAAGAAAAACAAAGGCGTCTCTGGTGGAGGCCTCTCTCTCTCTCTCCTGACAACACAATTCCAGACTGATCCGTTTACCACCAAAGCTCAAGCCACCCAAAATGTGGGAGGCCAAAGGGTCCATAAACAGCTTATTTAATACAAAAAAAGAAAGACAATAGAGTATTGTTACAATGCAAAAATTACACAATGCAAACAATGACATAGCCGCATCTGACCTGCAAAACAGACAAACAATCCTTTAGTATCAATTAAGCCGGTTTTACACTGTGCGAATCCAGCGGTCTTTCACGATTATTACTTGTCACACTGTACAAGATGATCCCAATAAGAATTCTCTAACAGACTTCTTATAAACTTTGTGTCAGGTTATACGATAAAATTAGCTACTACAGCACAGGTTCGTAGCATCTGAACCGGAAAGCATAAAAGTAGTATCATAATAATAAATAAACTCTATGAACAGAGCGTTTGTGTGCTAATTAGCTAGCTACACACCTGGAAGCTGTAATTCACCCTCTGTTTCTTTCCATGTCGCGTCCCTTTTTGTCCCGTCGTAATATAACCGTGATGAGACGTTATAGAGTTGTTCTGTCTGCTGCCACAATTCAACAAACGGCTCTTGTTTTAAATCAGATCAGTTTTGTGTAATCATATTCATATCCTCCTATTGGTGGATTTTAGACAAGTGTCGTAGCAGCGCTGCCAGAACTTCATCGTCATCGGCCGTCTTTGGTCGCAGCTGCAGTAAATCAGCCGCAGGTGAGCATCACCAAGACCACCGATCTCAACTCACAAGCAAAGATTATCCTTTACGAGGTACCTGTGACAGCAAAATCGGGCCGAAAATCGCACAGTATAAAGCTAGCTTACAAACCAGACATGTGCAAAACAAACTATTTATAGGACGTATTGCCAAACTGTCAAAAAGGGTTGAGATTTTTACATGCAGTATAGCGATGCCCAAAAGTCCTCATTTCCTATCCTCCAAACGAACATCTGTTTTGAGATAATTTAATGGACATGTGTCGCAAGGTAGCACTATTAGGTCCTGGTTTACCAAGATCCAAAATAACCAGTCCTAATTTGCTTGTGCAATCAAATGAATTGTGTGTGGTGTGTTGCAGGTGATGTACTTGCCAAATGGCATCACATGCAAAATAGGCATAGAATACAGTATGTAAATTAGGTTTTTCTTATGTTTTTGCATGTGCTGTTAATACCTACAGTGAGTTCGGCTCTAACATAGACTCCCAGAAGAGTCTACATGAAACTGAAACTAATTTGTGCACTCAGTCACCGTTCCCCAAATGGCTTACAGGCTGCAGTACATCACACTGCAGGTGATAAATTATTTATATATCGTATGTTGTAGCTTCAGACAGAAATTCCAGAAGTTGCTTATTCATTGCATGTTACTTCTCTCATGTTAAAGACAAAATCCTCCACAGAGACTGTTAGTAAATCAGTGCTCACAATTTTTTTTTGCAGTTGTTAACACACACAAATCTTTAAACCTGGACCTACAAGATAGTTGTCATGAACTCCCTCACTCAGCATACAGCGTATTTCTGAACATGGTAACATCTGCTAGTGCTTACTCTTTTTTTTTTTTTTTTTTTTTAATTCCATGTGCTTTTGTTTGTTTTGTCATATGCCTTTGTTTTGGATCTGGTGTTGTCCCCACCCCTGTATTGTCATTGGTCTGTTGCCTATACGAACACTAAACGAATGGTCACAAACGGTCACGAATTTTGGAGAGCGTTCTGGCTGTGGTTCTCTGTATAATTATAGTGTTTGTACTTCGTAGTGGAAATTACTTACTTCCTGAATTACTCAGTTATTATATTAGTTCACACTTAATATTTGAGGTTTGGGTTGTCTCATACGACTAGCCGCATCTGAACACGCTCCAAAATTCACACTGGGGGGGGTGGCCCGATTCGAAGCTTGTCTCTAGCGATTTTGGTCCAAAAAATCATTAATTGTGTGGTGTCATTACGATTATTTTATTGCTCTGGATCTAGTCGGTGCCTCCGTGATCCCAACAAACTGTAAATATCAAACATGCTGTGTGAATGAGGTGGTTGATATGCAGCTAATAAACAAAATGAAGTGCGAGTGATGTTGTCTTCTGAAGTCACGTTTGATAAAACGTGAGTTTCTGTGAGATCTCGTGTCTGTGAAATCGTTACTACAATCGACAGGTGTGTGCGTTCGGAGGATTATAATGTTAAAAATCAGTTGAAACTGTTCTTATGTCTGTGGTCTCCCACGGTTTTAAAATCGGTTAAGATTAAAAAAAAAAATAATTGTCTAGTGTGTCCCTGGCATTATGAGGAGAGGCTGAAAATTATACCAGAATTCAGAACAACTGTTAAAGTTAAAGGTGCTTTTAGCAGTCTTGCTACAGGAAAAATAATTGGCTGTGTTTATTATTAAACTTATTTTCTCCTTCCTGAGTTTTGGACCATTTGGCTTTCCACACTCACCCTCCTGAGTCACAGCTCTGAGCTAACGGGAATTCCGCACAGGAGACACCGCCTTTCTCCCCGCCCCCCCCCCCCCCCCTTTTACAATGTCATTCATATAAACGGCTAAAAGTCATGTTTTCATAATGTTTTTAAAAGATTCACCAAATGTTTATCACCATTAAAATATCTAACACGCATGCGCAGACTAAGAAATCCAGCATGTTTATGTCTACGTTAACGTTTCGGCGAGATATCCATGGCATCTTCAGCTGCGCACTTTTCCAGAGTCAGGAATGCGCTCTCACCTCCAATCTGGAGTGTTTTTATTCCCTTTATAAATAAACACAGCGTGTTTAATCCTCTGCTGAAAACGTCATCGCCTAATACTAACTTAAAGCATTTCTGTTTCAGTAAAACTGCACTCGGTCTGAGCAGTAAACTCATTTCTGGGCAGTAAAACTCATTTTAAAAAGAAGAGACAAAATGATTCCCACCTGAAAGTTTCCCATTTTCTTAAAAAATGTCCTCCGTCGCCTTGAAGTCCGGTCAGGAATCTGTAACGGAGCTGCGCGTGAGACAGAAAGACGGCCGATAATTTCAACAAATGACGTCACCGGGAGTGGGCGATTAACCCTTTAATGAACCCTCACTGCCCAACCCTGAGGGGAACAGAATACAGCCTAAGAGTTTGGTTTTAGGTTGATTTTAAAGTTGCATTCTGGTGTCGTTTTTAGAAATATAAAAGTTATCTGGATGGTGACTGGTTTGGTTCTACCTTCCTAAAATGGTTCTATCTGGAACTTTTTCAGAAAACGAAACCCTGATATAAAGTGCCACGGTGGAGAGTTCGATCCTGAGCTCACGTTACTGTCTTTGTGGTGTTCACATGGAGTTCATCTGGGTTCTCTGGTTTCCTCCTATCTCCCTAAAACACACCAGTAGATAAATTAGTGACTTTTATTGCTTCTAGGTGTGAATGAGTGTGTGTGTGTGTGTGTGTGTGTGTGTGTGTGTGTGTGATGTTATATGGCTTCCTACTTCCTTCCTTTTATAAATGTATTTTTCTTTATTAAGAGCGAACAATGTACAAGCCAATCAACAGCAGTAGTAATTTTAGGGCCTCAACTGGGCTGCTAGCCTCAGCTCATGGCTGGCAGCTGAAGGTTGACCTAGAGAAGCAGATGAAGTTTCCAGAACATGTTGCAAGGATGACACTCGGGCCAGATTTGGTCTTAACATCCGACTGTTCTAAGCAAGTGGTTCTGTTGGAACTCACTGTCCCCTGGGAACATCAGATAGAGGAGGCCCACGAGTGTAAGAAGGCCATATATCTTGAACTGGTAGAGAAATGTAGAAGGCATGGGTGGAAGTCCCACTGAGCCCATTGAGGTGGGCTGCAGGGGCTTTGCAGGGAGGTCTCTACATCGGACACTCAGTCTCATTGGCGTCAGAGGGCTGCAGGAAAGAAGAGCCACCAAGAAGCTCATAGTAGCTGTAGAAAATGTGACAAGTTGGCTGTGGATCAAGAGGGGTGATCCATGGTGTAGCGTACCACTTGGACACAAACTGGGGACTGATCATCACCCGGCTGGGTCACCCAGGCGAGGGTGTCTGATTATCTAAAATCTGAAACACCCTATGACCCAGGGTTCATCATTGCTGATGTGTCCAAGTCGCACCATCTGGTGTTTCAAGAAGCTAAATTGCTTACCAAAGAGACAGTATGTGTTTTTATAGGATAAAAACTCGGTGCCATGCCGTTATAGCAAAATAATCAAAGACTTGATTATTTTCTAATAACAGCCTATCCTGAAGTGCTTTATTCCAGTTTACAATTTTTATTTATTATTAAAGAACATACTTTTATTGTTACTTATTTCTAGGTAATATTTTGAGATATAATAGTTCTGTCCTGTTAAACTCATTATTATTCTATGAGTATCAGCTGATCCTGTTTAATTAACAGAGGTTAGTTTTAGTCCGTGCTGCATGTGCGTCACTGTTACACACCCTGCTTACACAGTTACACACTCACACACTGTGCTAATCACTGTGTTCCTGAAGAAGACAGACACTATGGTTATATCCCAATCTCTTTAAACCTACTGCTATTGGCACCCTTGTTAAATATGAGCAAAGAAGGCTGTGAAAAATTGTCTTTATCGTTTACCCTTTTGATCTTTTGTTAAAAAAAAAGTCACAAAAATACTCTGCTCTCATAGCAAACAATTGCAAACACAACACAGGTTTATAAAAAAAAAAATCTCTGTTAAATATATGTGTGACACAATTATTGGCACCCCTATGAATTCATATGAGAAAAATATATTTGAAGTATATTCCCATTGATATTTTACATTTTGTAGTACTCTTGGGTGACTAGGAACAGGAAATTGTTCAACCATGACTTCCTGTTTCACAGGGGTATAAATATGAGGTAAACATAAGCCAAATTCCCTTAGTTATTTATAACAATGGGTAAGACCAAGGAATATCGCTGTGATGTGCAGCAAAAGGTTGTTGAGCTTCACAAAGTGGGAAGTGGCTATAAGAAAATAGCACAATCATTGAAAATGCCCATTTCCACCATCAGAGCAATAATTAAGAAGTTCCAGTCAACTGGAAATGTTATGAATCAACCTGGAATTGGACGTGTGTCTATATTGTCTCAATACACTGTGAAGAGGATGGTTTGAGTGGCCAAAAATCTCCAAGAATCACAGCTGGAGAATTGCAGAAGTTAGTTGCGTCTTGTTGTCAGAAAGTCTCCAGAACTACAATCCGAAGTCACCTACATCACCACAAGTTGTTTGGAAGGGTTTCAAGGAAAAAGCCTCTACTCTCATCCAAAAACAAACTCAAGTGTCTTCAGTTTGCCAGACACTACCGGAACTTCAAATGGGATCGGGTTCTAAGGTCAGATGAAACCAAAACAGAGCTTTTTGGCAATAAACACCAGAGGTGGTTTTGGCACACAGAGAGGTAGCCATATGGAAAAGTACCTCATGTCCACGGTTAAATATGGTGGTGGCTTTTTAATGTTTTGGGGCTGTTTTTCTGCCAGAGGACCTGGACATTTTATTGAGATACATGGCATCATGGACTGTATCAAATATCAACAGATATTAAATGAAAATCTGACTGCCTCTGCCAGAAAGCTTAAAATGGGCCGTGGTTGGATCTTCCAGCAGGACAATGATCCAAAACATACATCAAAATCAACACAAAAATGGTTTACTGACCACAAAATCAAGGTCCTGCTATGGCCGTCCCAGTCCCCTGACTTCAAACCCATAGAAAACCTGTGGGGTGAACTGAAGAGGAGAGTCCACCAGCGTGGACCTCGAAATTTGAAGGATCTGGAGAGATTCTGTGTGGAGGAATGGTCTAAGATCCCTTGCCATGTATTCTGCAACCTCATCAGGCATTATAGGAGAAGACTCAGCGCTGTTATCTTGGCAAAGGGAGGTAGCACAAAGTATTGAGTAAAAGGGTGCCAATAATTGTTGCACACCTATATTTAACAATATTAAACTATATTTTTTTGGATAAACCTGTGTTTTATTTGCAATTCTTTGATATCCAGGAGAGCAGAGTATTTTTGTGATTTTTTTTTAACAAAAGATCAAAAGTTTAAACAATGAAGACTATTTTACACAACCTTCTTTACTCATATTTACCAAGGGTGCCAATATTAGTGGAGCTGCACTGTATACACTATATATATATATATATATATATATATATATATATATATATATATATATATATATATATATATATATATATATATATATATATATATATATATATATATATAAATATACAGTGGGTATAGAAAAGAATCACCCTCCTTTAAAATAATCACATTTTGTTGCTTTTCAGCCTGAAATGAAGACGGACACAGTTTTTGTTTTATCCAGCTGCATTTACTCAGTGCAACTTATAATATCCAAGTGAAAGATATAACACCAACATGTCAGAAAAAATAAAATGACTTGTAAACTCAATAAGGTGTAGATAATCACCTTCTCAATGGCACACAAAGCTGTGGTCATTTTGATTAGCTCAGCATGAAAGAGCTTTCCTGGAGCATTTTGTAGTGCAACTGAAGCAAACAATCAACTATGGGTGACAAGGCACTGTCAAAAGATCTCCGGGAAATGTTGTGGACAGGCACAAGTCAGGAGATGGATACAAAAAAAATTTCAAAGGACTGAGCTTTGCCAAAACACACCTTGAAGATTTTGAGGCCACATGGAAAAAGGTGTTATGGTCAAATGAGACTAACATTGAATTATTTGGCCTCAACACCAAACGATATGTCTGGCGGAAATCCAATACAGCTCAACATCCAAATAACACCATTCCTACAGTAAAGCATGGAGGTGGTAATATCCTGTTATGGGGTGTTTCTCTGCAGCAGAGACTGGAGCTCTTGTTAGGATAAGAGGAAACTGGATGGAGCAAAATACCGACAAATTCTTGAGGAACATCTGCTTCCCTTTGCCAGAAAGTTGTCAATGGGTTTACCTTCCAACATGACAATGACCCAAAGCACACAGCAAAACTGACCACACAGTGGTTAAAGGAGAAAAAGGTGAATGTCCTTGCATGGCCTAGTCAGAGCCCAGACTTAAACCCCATTGAAAATCTGTGGAATGACTTGAAGACTGCAATCCACAAACGGTCACCATCAAATTTAACTGAACTTGAGCAGTTCTGCAAAGAAGAGTGGGCAAATATTGCGAAGTCTCGATGTGCAAAGTTAGTAGAGACATATCCCAACAGACTAAAGGCTGGAATTAAAGCAAAAGGTGGTTCAACAAAATACTGAAACAAGGGGGTGATCCTTTTTCCAACTCAGAGATTCTGTTTTTTATTTATTTATTTTTTTTCTGACATGTTGGTGTTATATCTTTCACTTGGATGTTATAAGTTGCACTGAGTAAATACAGCTGGGTGAAACGAAACCTGTGTCCGTCTTCATTGCAGGCTGAAAAGCAACAAAATGTGATTATTTTCTATACTCACTATTTATATATGTATGTAAGCAGGGTGTGTAACAGTGACGCACATGCAGCACGGACTAAAACTAACCTCTGTTAATTAAACAGGATCAGCTGATACTCATAGAATAATAATGAGTTTAACAGGACAGAACTATCATATCTCAAAATATTACCTAGTAATAAGTAACAATATCAGTATGACATGTATGTTCTTTAATAATAATAATAATAATAATAATAATAATAATAATATATATATATATATATATATATATATATATATATATATATATATATATATATATATATATATATATATATATATATATATATCAAAGTAACATCTACCTGTGCTTTGCAGCTGCACTACTGTCAGAGCTGCTGAGAAAACTAATCAACACCTTATGATGAATCAGAACTGACAATCGCTGTGGTGTAAAGTTTGTGTTATAACCTTGTTGCAGATGTTTGTCATTAGTGTAACTTCCTCACTACTCTGGATCAGTGGATTCAGTTCTCAAATTTAATTCTAAATATATTACGTGGAAAAAGTTCAATCTAGGGACAGAAAAGGGGAAGGTGATGTTAAAATAACATGGCAGAAGCAATTCTCTCATGTTTTTCCACAAATATACAATATATAGACTAATTCTGTATTCTGGAACAGTTTGGAAGTTTATGTGTTTTTTTGTTTTTTTTTTAGCAAAATGTCCTCCAAAATTTTTCATACATAGTTTATATTATAACATATACATATTTTTCCAGATAGACTTTAAGAACACCTTTGAAAAAAGTATTGAAATCATTCTCATGGCTGGATCAGTAAGCTGTCGCAAGGTTGTGATGGACTTTAACAGGAAACATTGCAAGCGCATCACACACGACACTGTTGCCCAACTTATTAACAAATTCAAAGACTGGAAGTGTTGCGGACCAATCGAGAAGTGGACGTCCACGAACATCCACTGACGAAGGCACAACCAACCTGGTGATGGCAAACATAGTCCCCTATGTATGGAGACTTTTGGAACACCCTGTAATTTCTCAGCTGTAGCATCTCTAATTATCTGATAAATTTCTCTGCCCTCTCTAATTATCTGATAAATGCTTGTCTATCATCTGGTTGTGTTCCCTCAGCCCTTAAAACTGCCCTCTTCTATCCTGAAGACACCTGACCTCAACGCAACTCTTTGTTCTAATTATAGACCAATCTCCAACTTTCTGTGTGAGGAAAACATTTATTGCTGAAAATAACATTTATGAGCTCTTTCAGTCTGGTTTTCGTGCACACCACAATCCTGAATCAGCCCTTTTGAGAGTAGTCAGTGACCTCCTGCTGGCTGTTAATGCTGGTTCACTGAACATTCTTATTTTTTATTTATTGCTCTAGAATGCTTTAGATCAGTGGTCACCAACCTTGTTCCTGGAGATCTACCTTCCTGAAGACGCCAACTATAATCATGCCCATCTGACCATCTAATCACTGCCTTAAGAAGTTATTGATGAACTAAAACAGGTGTGTTAGATTTTGGTTGGAGATGAAACCTGCAGAAAGGTAGATCTCAAGGAAGAGGGTTAGTGACCACTGCTTTAGATCATGCCTTTCCAACACAACACAGTTTGTCACTTCAGGAAAACATAAATCAACCACTGCTCCTGTCAGTCAAGGTGTGCCTCAAGGCTCAGGTCTCAGTCCCTTCCTTTTTATCACACATTATGCACGCTAAATGTCATCGATTTTCAGTTATACTGTATGTCAGTGAAAATTCTGCCACAACACGAAAATTAGTCAATACCTTTTGTCCAATCAGACTCAAGAATTCAGCAGCGCTGTTGTATAAAAGTCATTATTAGTCAGGGAATAGTCACATCGGTTTCCGGTTTCCATCCCAGAGGACGATTTCACTACACTGTCTAATGCTTTTTCCTGCTTTATCATGCATAATTAACTCTTCTTTTAATTAGCAGGACCAATGTGTGCAGTGTTCAGGCTGGAGAACACTGCTGCACAACACACTTACACCTGCACGCTTATACACACTATTCAATTAACTGAGACATTACAATGAGCTCGACCGAAACGTTTCTCTTTTCTCCACCTGCCTCTTCTTCTGTTCCACGTAGCATCTCTTCGTTTCCTACCCATAACATTTCACATTAACACACAGAAGACACCTGCTACTGATGAGCTTTAGATTGTAAACGCTCCCTGTGGGTCAAGACTGAAGCAGGACGATGGAGAAAACGCTCTGACAGGTTCGTATCATCCCGTGTTGGTGTGTGAATTCTTGGATGTTTATCTTTTAGATTTCAGGAGACGTGCTGATCATCAGAATCTGAAAATTTGAGTCCATTACTAAATTATTTATTTATGTATTTCATCAACTACTAAACACTTCTACGAATTATATTTCAGAAGGAATGTAAATGAAATATGGAGGGAAGCAAGAATATATTTTAGCTGTGTACAAGGATTTCTCAAATAGCTGAAAAGTATGGCTTTGTCTCAAATAATTTAATGTATACTTTTTAAATAATATGTCTCAACTGAGTAATTTTATGTTTGTATTGTGTATTAGATTTCAATAGATAATAAAGTAATAAACTTTAAATAAACATTATAATAGACTGATGGCTACACTGTAGAAACAAACCTATAGAATCTACTCAATAAAAGTTCCCATGTTTTGAGTAAAAAGTACCTAAATTTAACAGCTATGACACACTAAAAGAAATTAGGTAAATGTGGATTTGACTTTTCAAACACAAACACAGTCTTATGGTCATGCCATTAACAGCTTCAAATGTGGTTCCAAGTTTGAACAACTGTCTTTAAGATTGCTCGAATTAAAATAATAAAATTAAACAAGTATCCCACGATGCATATTTTCAACTCAGTGTTTCTATTTGCAGTTTACAAAGGGATTATGCAGTGTCTACTTTACAGAGTACACAAATGTAATTACATCTGGTTCAGTGGGCATGTTTCTGACCAGATGACCATCAGGTCACGGACTGGCCATCGGGAAGTTCAGGGATTTGCCCGGTTGTCCGGTCTTGTGAGGGCCGGTCTTATTTTTCTAACCCTGGCATTATATAGCATATATGTGTATATATATATAACACATATGATAAAAAATAATGCATACATAATACATGGTGCATAATTACATCAGCAGTTCAAAAGTGGAGAGCATTAGTTGAAGCTAGGTGAAATATGATGAAATATGAATTTTTCAGTTTTGATTTACACTCTCAGAGAGGTATTCGTTTAACTACACGTTTACTATTGAGGTTGTAGTTTGCAGTGGTGTTGAACTGGGCTGCGTTATATTGAGAGGTGTCTCTAATATTTTGGCCACCTCATAAGAAGGGAAGAATGTTAGAAACACTTTTCAATATAATGCACTCCAGTCCAACACCAGTACAACAATATATTTATGTTCGAATTTCTTCTCTGCACCGTCACACATATTATGTAAAATATTATAACTTACTCAGCAATATGCAAATTATTGTAAATTACAGTGTAATATGTAAATTTGTGTAAATTACCATGTAATATGTAAATTAGTGTAAATTGTTAGTAGTGTAATTACTTACTTTCTTTTCTCTCTCTCTCTCGCTCTCGCTCCCGATCGATCACACACTCGCTATGCACTGAGCTATCCCTTAAAGCAGCTTCGCTACACCTGTTTCACTCATTTCAGCCATCCACATCACGCTAATGCCTGGAAATTTATTTTATTCACCATTGTAGATTTTTACTCGCATTTACAGCAACACTTTACAATGAAACCATACCCCTTTAAAATACCACGACATGTAGCTAGTTTGAAGTAACCAACGTTCATCAACCTGCACATTGCTACAGGCTTTTTTCACTGCTACATTTTAGAATTAATCTTAAGTAACCCACCTTGCTTGCTTGCATGTTCAATTCTGGCATTAGTGCTGCTCATGTTAATTAGCTTGCTATTTATCAATGACAGATGACCAGTGCCAGTGTGTAGAGAAGGCTACAAACTGAACTTCCTGGTCTAACAAAAAGTTAACATTTACATTCATAATATGATACATAACAACATGTTAAAGAGGAATCTTACCAGCAGCTGGACACTCCCTGGTCCTGCCAGTGAAACTGATTGACCCATGACGCTTGCACATGTTGCAGTGCAGAGCTAATATCTTGGGGTATATTTTATGATTTTTAAATTTTGCAGTTATTACTGTTAACAAATAGGTAGTATAAGTATAATTTACCCATTATAATATATTTCACTTGCTGACTAATATACTGAAGTAAAATGTAAATTATTTGCATGGGTAGTATTTACCACCCTCCAAAATCCTTTTTTTACAGTGTAACAGAGTTATGGATAAAGACTGCCCTCTTGTGAGTTGCAACACTCATAGAAAGAAAGAGAGAGAGAGAGAGAGAGAGAGAGAGAGAGAGAGAGAGAGAGAGAGAGAGAGAGAGAGACAAACAAAGAAACAAACAAATACATAATACAGGTGCATCTCAAAAAATTTAAATAACCTTTTGTACAACGGAGTTAACATGGTCAATATCACCCATTTGCTTAAATGTAAATAGGGACCTAGAAATAGTGTAGAACTTGCATATTCAAGATCTTTGAACATTTCCTTGCTTTGTTTAAAAAATTTTCCAACATTGCAAAACTTTTTTGGCCATTTCCATTATTAAAAAAAAAAAATAATAATAAAATAAATGAATCAATAAATAAAAATCTGCAAATAAAATTGAAGTGAAATGCTTCTTACTGTTCCAGTACTCATAGTGTAACTAGATGCTCTCCTATTGTGCATGAATATCCAGCAGTGGTCACTGTAGGCCTTTCTTTTTCTGCCTCGTGGGGAAACTTAACACTTTCCATCACTCAGACGAACTGCATGTATGAAAATACTGTATAAGCTCCAGATTTATTAAAAATAGATAGATAAATAAATAAATAAAATTAAAAAAGGGGAATTCAATTTATTAATTAAATTAATACATCTTGAATTCAGGTAAGGACTGAGCAATAATGATAAATATATATAAAATATTTATATCATTAAAATGTGTAAGAAATAGAAAAGCACAATTCAACGAACAAAAATAGAGTTTATTTTTTTTAATACAGTGTATCCATCCATTCATTTTCCAAACCACTTATCCTACACAGGGTTGCAGGGAGCCACGGAACACATTCACACACTACGGACAATTTAGAGATGCCAATCAGCCTACAACGCATGAAGCACGGGGAGAACATGCAAGCTCCACACACACAGGGCGGTGATGGGAATCGAACCCCCAATGGTAACCACTGCCAACCACTAATAATAATAATAATAATAATAATAATAATAAATACATATAATTTATGGTTACAATTGACTAAAATTATTACAATAAATTTTTTTTATCCTTTTAAGTTTCAAGTGATTTACTATCCATTTTTTATAGTCGTCTATTTTGGCACTTTGTTTGCAAAGCTATATATCGTGATACATATTGTACATTGTTAAAATGTCTACTTGTGAGATGATATTTTTCTCATATCGCCCAACACTATGCTCACAAAAAACACAAAGCTGCTTTAACACTCTTGGTATGTTTTATACATCAAATATGGAGAAAGCTAATGCACTGGAAGACCTTAAAAGAATCAGATTTAAATACTTTGAATAAACTAAAATAGAAATACAGGCGTAATGTAACGTAATGTATCACATAGCACACCAGTATATATATATTTTTCCTTTACTTTCCAACAGAGAACAGTGTTTAATGTTTATCACAGTGTAATGAAACACACGTATCATACTGCAGTACAGTAAATCTGCCAGAGTTTCAGATTAAAATCAGGAAGCGCTGCTCCTTTTCCACACTCCTCTCACTGGAAAAGGAGATGCAGAATAAAAATAGAAAGAGAGCTTGGGCTGTCTGGAGCAGTCACTGGAGCTTCACACACACTCACTCATACACTCACACACACACATACACACACACTCACACTTGCACACTCACACACATAGGCACATTACACACCACTTCATCATCTCACATTATTTTTGGAAACGTCTCTTAAGGGATCACTGAGGAGATATCAAAGATTTGCTGGAGATGAATGCTGATGAAGGGAAATCGGAGCTAAACAGAATAAATAGCGTAAACACACTCACTTTTATCTCTGAGAAAGGAAAGAAGTCTGAAAACACAATGCCATAATACAGCGTCATGAGGATTTTTAAATTTATTTTATTATGTCAGGAACTTTCCATTTATTACAGCGTTACTGACAGGGCACGGACTATCATCGTTCATCAACAGGTGCTGGGTGACACACTCTGATGTTTGTTACAACTTTAGGAACACTGTCAGGGGATGAACACACACACACACACACACACACACACACACACACAATGTCATTTATGTTCATCCTCCTCTGCAGGCAGTGACTCACCATCTCATGGTCTTCTCTTTCACCTTGGTCGTCTGAGTGCTGAGCTTGTTCACTGTTCGCAAAGAGCAAACGCATTCTTGAAAATAATTATATCTACATGGGAAAGGTCGATCTCCAAACAGTCTCTCTGAGTCAATAGGGATGACGACACTGATGTGCAGTGATGTTAGGCGCGAGAATAAACTGTAAGATATGGTATGTCTATAGCTTGATGATGAAACTATTCAGGTTGAGCAATGGGTTACATCACAAGGTCTCGTTGACAGAATAACAAGAATGAAGTTGGAAAAACTATCCCACACACTCACACCTAAAGGCAGATACTGTAAGTGGCTGCATTCATGATTTCTAATTGCTTTTAAGTGTTACAAGTCTGTAATGCCCTACTCTATTTCTCTGAATACCAAACATGATAAATAGAAAAGTTGTAACGCAATCCATTTTCCATACCACTTATCCGACACGGGGTTGCTGGGAGCCTGGAGCCTATCCCAAGGGACTTGGGCACAACACGAGGGACACCCTGGACGGAATGCCAACCCATTGCAGGGTACAATCGCACACACTCACACACCCATTCACACACTACGGACAATTTAGAGATGCCAATCAGCCTACAACGTATGTCTTTGGACTGGGGGAGGAAACTGGAGTACCTGGAGGAAATTCCCGAAGCACCGGGAGAACATGCAAATTCCGCACATGCAGCAGAGGTATTTGAGCCCCCAACCCTGGAGGTGGGAGGCAAACATTTTAACCGCCAAGCCACTGTGCCCCCATAAACCTTTCATTCAAACCCAAACACACTAAACTTACTGTTCTACTGTCTGTAACATCATCTGTTGCCATGTCTGCCATTACAGAGTAGAGGGAGACAAACAGATCAGCTACGTTCAGTAATTATATGACTATAAAGTGTATAGTCTGTCCGCCTGTGGCTAAAAAGGTGACCAAAGAGGATATCAACAAATTAGGTGTACCTAATAAAGTGGCAATTCAGTGTAAGCTGTAATATTTATCACTGGTTGAGTGTAATTCATCGTCAGTGTCAGCAGGGGGCACTGCAGCTCCCGCAACGATATTAATCACTCCTCTGACCTTCCATCTCATTCCTTTCACTCCCCTTACAATCATATTTGAGATGTAAGACATCTCTTAATGGTCAGTTGTGTCTCATGTTGTTTTTAAGTTATTTTTTTATTTCAGTGATTGGTTGTTGGTCAGTCGATTGAAGAATGGAGACATCCAAGCTGTTATTTGACATTTTCTCGTTTACAATGAATCATTTCTGTCTGTTGAGACTGTTCGGATTCATGTGAGGGAACATTCCTGCTTCTCCAGACTTTGCAGATAGTAACAGCACCACATGACACATTTGTATTGCTTCACTGTCCAATGCTGTCTTGTTTTCTTTGAGTTGCTGTACCAGATAGTCCAAGTTGAGACAGTTGAGTCTGTTTCTGAGGTACATCCTGATTGCTTTGAAGTTCTTGGTGAACAAGAGCTTTGTGGAATGATGACCTGAGTTACCTTGTCTAGTCCATGCTGGTTTTGCATTTCTCCATCATGCTTGCTGTTAGCGGTTGACAAATTTTCTTCGAGCATGGTGTTCCACCAAAGGTCTTAATGAGATGTGTGTGGATTGCTCTAGGATACCTAGATCTAGGATACCTAGATACCATATCAGCACCAAACAAAAGTTTGGGCTTTGCTTGTCATCATCATTAATATTAGTGAATTATTATGGATGCTGGGGTAGTGTTGCCATCTCATATCTCTATAGTTCCCAGTTCAATCCTGAGTTCTGTCTGTGTAGAGTTTCACACATTCTCCCTGTGATGACATGGGTTTCCTGCAGGTTGTCTGGTTTCCTAGCACCTCATATAAACACTCCACTAGTTGGACTGGCTACTTTAAATTCCTCCAAGGTGTGAATGAGTGCAACAAACTCAATAGAGAGATTTGTATTTCTAAACCTTTTGGCCAAAAGTTTGTGGACACCGGACCATCACACCCATATGTGCTCATTGAACATCCCATTCCAAATTTATTCCCCTTTGCTTTAATAATAAGCTCGACTCTTCTGGGAAGGATTTCCACTAGATTTTGGAGCGTGGCTGTGGGGATTTGTGTTCATCCAGCTACAAGAGCTTTAGTGATGTCAGGCGCTGATGTTGGGTGAGGATGTTGGGTGAGTTCATCCCAAAGGTCTTCAGTGGGGAAGAGGTCAGAGCTCTGTGATCAGTTCTTCCACAAAGACATTCTACAGTATACAATTGTGTGCTTCAGACTTTGTGGGAACAGTTTGGGGAAGACCCACATATGGGTGTGATAGTCAACTTTTGGCCATATAGTGTAGGTGCAAGTTGACACTATTTATAGGCTTAACTTGTTAAAACTTGTTAACTTGTTTTTGAATTATTGAGATTTGGATTAAACTCATTAAATTGAAGTGATCAGTCAAAACAGCTAATAAGTATACAAACTGAATAATATAGTGTATGGTAATTTAATAATGATAGGTTTTTATTTCTGTTACTGTAATAAAATTAAAAATCAGACCTGGCTATGCTTCACAGCTGCTGGACACCAGTTTGAGAACCACTGGTTTACACAACTCAGATGAATGACAAGACATTGCATTCAATGATTGAATTACATGTGCTTATATAGTGAATAAAACAGGAAGTGAACAGAAAACAGGAAATGAGCAAATGGCTAGAATTCTGGTGACAGTGGTCTCTGCTGGCTGGTAACAATATGCGTGCATGGTGTCCTCTGATGGACTGGTGCCCCATCCAGGGTGTATTCCCACCTCACACCCAGTGTTCCTGGAATAGGCTCTGGATCCACCACCACATAATCAGGATAAAGTGGCTACAAGAGATGAATTATGGATGCCCTGGCTATTTGGTAAAATATTTCTTACTATCTTTCTCCTTTAATTTTATTTTGATATTGATTCAAGTTAGAAGTGCCCTCAGCCTAGTTTAATGGTATTAAAGAGTACTTTTTAAAACAATCTTTTCCTAATATAAAATCACATTACTCCCCAGGTCTGTCTCTGTCTCCTACTGGGAGGCTAAAAGAAAAATCTATTTACACATGATAAAGCAAAATGGACTTAGTAGTGTGGGACTCAATGATATTCATCTACAAGGCCTGTATGTAACCAGTAAACCTCTCATTCTGGTTGTTATCGTTTCTAACTGTTGTACTGCTTATAGGCTAAACAAAACTAAACAACTACTTTACTAGAATATATATATATTAATATTAATAATATATATAATACAGTATATTACTTTAAATAACCAGGTCAAGTCTTTTGCTTTTGTTAATGTCTAAATGAGGCCTATGTTTCTCTGTTTGACACTCTCTTTCTTTCTCCATCTCTGTATCCTGGCACTCCCACTTCTTTTGTGTCTCATTCCATTTCTCTCCTTACCTTTGGTAAAAATTGAGAGGTTATAATTTTTTTTTTACAGACAGAGATGATCTGTAGTGCAGATGGAAGGAAGGAGAACTGGATTAATTAGTTTTCCATGCCATCATGGAAAATGTAAAAATGCTGTGATGGCTTGGGAGTTTTAAGTCAGTAAACAATGTGGTTTGTTCCTGGCATGACTTTCAGATGCTTTCAAGTTGGAGCTAATTGCTGTGTGAATGCTGTGTAAAGATAATTGGTTCCTCATCAGTGATATGAGAGCACCACAGCCTTTTTGATGTAACAGACATTTCACAGTTCATAGAACTACCAAAGATATTATGTGAAAGATATTATCTGCAGATAAGTTTATATGCATATAATTTAGTTTATGGAAACTGTATGAAAACAAAACTAAAATCACTGGATTTGCCAAATCTGTTGGTGCCATGTACAGCCCATGATGCAGTATTTGCAGTAAATACCACTGTAGTACAGCCATCTTTCCCTGGAAAACAAAGGTAACATTGTACAACCTGGAAAAAGTGCATGGTGAGGCCCAGGTTTCAGCAGCACAGACTTGCTATAGGCAATGGTGATGGCATCCATCACTCAGTGGGCCATCATCTTCTTGGACAGCGGAGCCCCTAAATTCTTTCTAAATTGTGACAGATTAACAGTTGGTTTGAAGATCAGATGACTGTTGTTCGGTCTAAATAGTACCTCAGGGCATGCACCTAGCACAGCAAGGATTGCTCTGCAAGGTTGCATTCATGAAAAGCTGCAAGATCAATTAATACACAAAATTGTGTAATATCAAAGAAATCCCAGGTTCAAACAGAAGGCTATCCCAAAGTCATCTGGACACCTATGCATGTAAGATTAGCAACAGAAAATGCAGTTCTCACAGTCATTTTCAGGAAATGATCACTAGGATCACTAGCGGACTAGGGACCTTTTGCTGTCTTAGCTCATAAATTATACACTTGAGATGAGCAATGTTTGCTGCCCAGTTGTTAATTAACCTTGAAAATGACAGATTGCTTTCTGGGCTTCTTATTATGTTTGGTAGTTGTCGCCAGATGTTGGCATTTAGGCTGAAGTGTTTGGTGCAGATTCTACTCCAAATCAGCATCTAAATCTGTCAACCAGGCTGCAATGTCGGCACTGGCATAACCACACAGTCAGTTTACCACAACTTCCCAGTTTACCATAACTCTCTATGGACACAAACATTCCAGATCTGTGCTGTTACATAAGAAAAAAGATATTTAACAAAAAGCCTGACAAAACAAATAAGTTTTCAACCTGTACTTAAAAGTTGAGACTGTCTGAGTCCCAAACACTAATCAGAAAGGTTTCCCAGCACGGTTTTGGATAGTTGGGGATGGGATTTGTAGGAAAAAGCT
Source organism: Cranoglanis bouderius (assembly GCA_023630585.1). Lineage (NCBI taxonomy): Eukaryota > Metazoa > Chordata > Actinopteri > Siluriformes > Cranoglanididae > Cranoglanis > Cranoglanis bouderius. The sequence goes on along the minus strand of CM042564.1, from coordinate 4,134,186 downwards.
CTGCTGTAGTCTTCATTATTCTAGGTACTAATAAAGAAGCTGCACCTTGTATCATGGCTTGATGTATCATGAAAAAAATGCTAACAAATTAGCACTGCTAAAAATCCATCCATCAAAAATCCATCAAGAAGCCACAGGCCCACAATTTGGTCAAGTCAAGTCAAGTCTAGTAGGTTTTTATTGTCATTCCTCTATATAGCGTGTATACGTTGGAACGGAATTACGTTTTTTTCAGGACCATGGTGCAACACAGAACAGTACGCAAGACTACATAAAGTACAGATACACAACAGTGTGAGATGAGTGCAAAGCATTAAGTACACAAAACAAAACAATAAATGCACAGGACAGTAAATACACAGGACAATAAATACACAGAACATTGACTGTAAGCTGTAAACATAAACCGTAAACTATAAGCTATTGTGCTATTGTGTAATGTAGCAGACAGCAAAGGAAAGAAGTTTTATTGACCCAGCTATCTAGATAGCGTAACGCTTTTATTTTGAAGTACTATGATGTTCTCCCCATAATAATAATGACAGACAGCTTGCAGGTTAACTTCACTGAGTGTGTACGTTCAGGATGCTACCACCCCTGGTGTGTGACTCATTATCACTATATGAAAAGATGACCTCACTGGTGATCTGTGATGCTCCCTTCACTGCCTGATCAAAACAGAAAGATTAATCACCTGTTTAGCAGCAGATCGCTGTATCTTCCAACCTCCAGCCTTCATAAAGAATGATTCATCAATTTGCCCAACACAGCAGCTTTTAGAAGCAGCCGTAGCCATGTCCTGGTTCATGTGTCATGCTCTTTTCAAACAAACAAAACAGGTCAGGGCTGATCTGAGTCATAGCTCTCTTACACAATGTCTTTCTGAAGCTTGAGTCATCATCTGACCTTGACTGATAAATACAACATGACAGAATCTATTCTAAAAATTAATGTACATTTTATTTGTATTCATTTTAATACAAACACAGCCAGACAGGGTCATCCTGAGTAAATTTATAAACATAATCAACAAGTGGTATCACTAGACGAGATGCAGGAAGCAGTTTCTGCTCTGCTATGCTGACTTCAGCTAAGTAATTTACACAAATGCATGTCATTTATCTGTTATTGGATTTGTTACAGAAGCCAAGCTGGGTCATGTTAGAAAACCAGAGCTGCTGAACTATGACCAGTTTTTTCATAGGTTTATTGTCACTGCTACAGTAATTTTTTTTCAAGTGCTCAGTTTGGTCCACTGAAATACATTGCTGTAGGTCTGTAGGACACGAGTCTGGTCTCGAGATGTTTTCTGTATTGTCTTGGACTTGTTGAAATATGTACATGGACTTGTCTTGGTTTTGGGCATTGGTCTCGCTAAATATGGTCTCGGTCTCAACCAAGGGTAAAAAATAATGTTTGTGTTGTATTTTGTTTTTGCATGGAAGTATGACAAGAAGTAATTATCACTAATAATTATCACTAGTACAATGCACTAATGCTTGGACTTGAAAATGATTTGATGGTTTTCGGGTTTCTTGACTTGATCTCACTTGCATTTGGACTCGATCGTGACTTGGTGTCGCCCCCTTCAGATTTGGTCTTAATCTCAGCTAGTCCTGGTCTTGGACTTGTATTGGACTTGACCATGTTGGTCTTGACTGCAGTCCTACTTTGCTGGATCTGCATCCTGACTGCAATCCAGCAGTTGACGACCTCTGCTATAGCTAGTTTGTTGACTGGTTGTAGAGTGTCTGATTGTATAAAGTGATGCTTTTTAGTTCAGGAAAAGAAAATTTGTTTAGCTAGGCTAGCAAGGTGCATTCATTCCTTCCTTCCTTCCTTCCTTCCTTCCTTCCTTCCTTCCTTCATTCATTCATTCATTCATTCATTCATCAATAAGCACCTAGTCAGAGTTGTAGTGCATCTGGAGTCTATCCCAGCAACACTGGGAGTGAGGCAGGAGTACACCATGGTGTTTCCCAGATATAATTAAATTGATCTGGAAATTCACTTAAACAAATTTCACAGAGAGAAGAAAGCAAGCTAGCTAGCTATGAATAAACAGGATGAAAAAGAGCAATGATGGTGGGATGGCAGCATTTCCTTGTGTCCATGCATACTGTGAGCTTAAAGGCTACAATCAGTATTACCTGCTCATGTTCTCATGAAGCTCAGACTGTAAAAGAAACTTTTTAAATGAGAAAATACACAGCTCTACTTCTAAGACTGATTAACAAGTTAAAATCAATGCATTTGTTAGCATCTAGCCTCTTCTCTTGATCTTGTTGTCATAATGCAACACAATCCATAATAACGTTCACAAGGACCAGTTCCAAATGAGCCACTGCACAATTATGCATCACAAAATAACATCTGTAACGACCCATTAGATATCGATTTGAGCCCATAGTGGGAGGCGAGTCTCACTGTATTGACTGACTACTCAACACACAGAGTGCTCTCAAAATGAGAGATCAATGTTAAAATGATTTTTGTATATTCTTTCACTGTGTCTTTACCTTAGAGCACATTAATATTCCAGTGTCCATGGAGCAGTATCGTGAAAATAGCCCAAAGTGAATATCATAAACGTGATTAACAACACTTTTTCCAGTGAAATAATGCAAATGGTAAAAATCTGGTGATCCAATACAGATGATTACTGATGCTCTGTTAGTGAAAGGATTCATATTGTGCTGTTTGGTGCTGAACTTTATTTGATGTTAACTTATTCAACACTTAATGTCCCTACAGCAGTAGAAATGAGATCTGAAAAATTCCACACACATTATTCACACCTAGGGGTAATTTAGAGGCGCCAATAGATTCGGGAGCTGGAAGGAAACCAGAGAACCCAGAGGAAACCCCACAGACACATGGCGAAAATGAAACTACACATCAGCTCAGGATTGAACCAGAACTCTTGGAGCAGTGAGGCAGCAATGCCACCTAATGTGCCCTAGAACAAATTTTTTGTCTTTTTTTTTATCTTTCTTTTTTGAGTAAGTTTCACTGTATTTGATTAATTATAGCACCAAGAATTCTCACCAACTACACCAGGAAAATACAATACTGTTTTCCTGAACTGGGCCACTGCAACTGTGATATTGATGGCATTGAGGAGACAGAGTCTGATTTCATCTTATCCACTTTCACCGAGCTGAACAGGGCTTTTATTGATCTCCATCAGAGAGACTACAGCATCTCCATAAAAGCGTTTCAGAAGCTGAGCCAAAGCATGAATATGAATATCTTGAAGTAGCTCCCATGCTGCAGGCTTTTAAAGGACTGCATTTTTCTTCCTTCCCTCTCCAAATACATCTCAAACTGGATGAGGGAACACCATCTTAAGCTCAGCACAACTCAGCTTCTCGTCATCCCTGCATACCCCTCAATCAACCACAACCTCACCGTACAGCTTGTCTCAACCACACTCAAGCCAACCAGGACAGCTCCAATATCTAGGTTCCCAAGTTATCTAGAAATAATTAGCAGGAGGAAATCAAAGCAGCTCGAAGCTAGTTAATTCACCACTCATTTGAGAGACGTCATTAGTTCTAGTGAAAAAAAAAAATGCTTGGGATTGAAACACTGTTACAGGAACAAACCATTCCTGAAAACAGGGGGAGATCTACAACACCACATATCTACCTCCATTTTTATTTCTTCATAACAGTTCACACATATGGACCGTGAAATAGTTCAGTATTAAACTGGACCGGGGCCGTGAAATAGTTCAGTATTTTTGTTTGCACCATGTGAAGTAGTGAAGCTTTGTTTTCAGATCAGAGCTATTTTTATTCTTTATTCTGATTACTGTATTTCTTGTCAATATTATATATCAAGTGAATGTGTGTGCGTGTGTCTGTGTTTGTGTATTGCAAGATTTCACACCGTATACCAATTTGTGCTCCGATACTGTCACTTTAAAATCAAGCGTATAAAGTTACTTATGTATAGAATATGTGGAAACTGCTATTTCATTTTGCATTCCTGTACATGTCAGAATTTTATTTTATTTTCCTCTTAAAACAGTAAGTAAAATAACTCAACACACAGCCATTAATGTCTAAACCACTGGCAACAAAAGTGAGTACACCCCTAAGTGAAGATGTCCAAATTGGGCCCAATTAACCATTTTCCCTCCCCGGTGTCATGTGACTCGTTAGTGTTACAAGGTCTCAGGTGTGAATGGGGAGCAGCCAGAGGTTGGCTTTGCAGAATAGACGTATGAGTGCTGCCAGCATTGCTGCAGAAGTTGAAGGGGTGGGGGGTCAGCCTGTCAGTGCTCAGACCATACACCACACACTGCATCAAATTGGTCTGCATGGCTGTCATTCCAGAAGGAAGCCTCTTCTAAAGATGATGCACAAGAAAGCCCACAAACAGTTTGCTGAAGACAAGCAGACTAAGGACATGGGTTACTGGGTATTGGGTCTGATGAGACCAAGATAAACTTATTTGGTTCAGATGGTGTCAAGCATGTGTAGCGGCAACCAGATGAGGAGTACAAAGACAAGTGTGTCTTGCCTACAGTCAAGCATGGTGGTGGGATGTGTCATGATCTGGGGCTGCATGAATGCTGCTGGCACTGGGGAGCTAATGCAAACATGTACTGTGACATACTGAAGCAGAGCATGATCTCCTCCCTTCGGAAACTGGGCCGCAGGGCAGTATTCCAACATGATAACGACCCCAAACACACCTCAAAGATGACCACTGCCTTGCTAAAGAAGCTGAGGGTAAAGGTGATGGACTGGCCAAGCATGTCTCCAGACCTAAACCCTATTGAGCATCTGTGGGGCATCCTCAAACGGAAGGTGGAGGAGCACAAGGTCTCTAACATCCACCAGCTCTGTGATGTCGTCATGGAGGAGTGGAAGAGGACTCCAGTGGCAACCTGTGAAGCTCTGGTGAACTCCATGCCCAACAGGGTTAAGGCAGTGCTGGAAAATAATGGTGGCCACACAAAATATTGACACTTTGGGCCCAATTTGGACATTTTCACTTAGGGGTGTACTCACTTTTGTTGCCAGCGGTTTAGACATTAATGGCTGTGTGTTGAGTTATTTTGAGGGGACAGCAAATTTGCACTGTTATACAAGCTGTACACTCACTACTTTACATTGTAGCAAAGTGTCATTTCTTCAGTGTTGTCCCATGAAAAGATATAATAAAATATTTACAAAAATGTGAGGGGTGTACTCACTTTTGTGAGATACTGTAATTATCGAAATAGTAGATGATTCCAAGACTGCTTTGCTTGTACAGTATAAGGAACCTCTAGTCATCTTGTACAGTTGTGACAAAAATAATAAAGAGAATTATCTAACTAGCCTAACAAAAGCCATGGTGCTTCTGCATGCAACCACTCAAGATGTTTCACCTGCAGATTCCTTGTGCATCTCTGCATGTCTTTCCTGTAAGACAGTCGTTTTGTCGGGCATCTTTGTACCATCAGAATGAAGGTTGGTGTGATGCGGCCTGTGGCAAAGCACAAATGTCTTGAAGATTTTCCTGTTACAGCTTTGCCTCTGACTGTTACAAAGTGCAGAAGCGGAGACTCCTTTAATAAATGTTCAATAAACATCTCCTTACAGAAAACTTCACCATGTCACATGTAGAGCGTCCACAATAAAGTTCCTGGGTAAGTTGCTACTATAGAAACAATGAGCACATTGATATAAACCTGCGCTGTGGTATACGTTTTATATACGTACGACCTTTATGGTTCCATTGTACAGTTGAAGTCATAAGTTGCATCCTGTTCAAAAGTTTACACCCCCCTGGCTCTTAATGTATCGTGTTGCCTTGTTGAGCAACAGTGAATGTTTGCACCTTTTGTAATAGTTGTGTACGAGTCCCTCAGTTGTCCTCAGTGTGAAAAGATGGATCTTAACATCATATAGCCGCTGTTGGAAAGGGGCCAAATATGCAGAAGATGCTGGAAATGCAAAGAATGTGCAGGACCTGGAGGATTTTTCTGAAGAACAGTGGGTGGTTTAACTGCTCAGGACAAACAAGGGACTCATGAACAACTATCACACAACATAAAAACAGTCGTTGATCATCCAGGTAACAACACACAGTATTAAGTATCGAGTGCATGTAAACTTTTGGGGGCAGTGGTAGCTCAGTGGTTAAGACGTTCGGCTACTGATCGGAAGGTCATGAGTTCAAGCTCGAGCACTGCCAAGCTGCCACTGTTGGGCCCCTGAGCAAGGCCCTTAACCCTCAACTACTCAGATGTATAAATGAGATAAATGTAAGTCGCTCTGGATAAGGGCGTCTGCCGAATGGCGTAAATGTAAGTGTTTTGAACTGGTTCATTTGTGTAAATTCAGTTACTATTGTGTCTTGTGGACTAGATGTAAACATCTGTTAAATAGCTTATTTAGGGCAGGACTAAATAAAAAAAACAAAGTGCAGTTTTAATGATCCCTCTTATTATTATTATTATTTTTATTATTATTATTAAAATTTTACAGATTCTGCAAGGTGTATGCAAATTTATGTCCTCAACTGTATGTGCATAACTGATGTCAGGTCAGTGTAAGCACTGGTATGAAATCCAGAAGAGTGTGTGTTTGGTTTATACACCCTTCACTCAGCAGAACACTGTTTTTCTCATTAGTGCTGCTCTCGTCGTCTTGTTCTAACACACTTTAAAATCTCAGGTGAATTGTACTGACACACTGACGGCTGTGTTGCTGCATCGATCTTCTGTCTGTGTGTGTGTGTGTGTGTGTGTGTGTGTGTGTGTGTTCGTGTGTGTGTGTGTGTGCGTGTGTGTGTGCGTGTGTGTGTGTGTGTGGTTAAAAAAAATGAAGATCTGAAAGTTCTGTATCCAGACACATCTTTACAAAAAATGTTTGATATTTTTTAAGCATATTTCCACAGCTAAAAAACAAAAAGCTCCTGTACAATTCGTCAAATGTCATTTCGACCTCCTTTGGTTCAGGTTAGAAGCAGGTTTCTTGAAATTGCTTAAAAAAGACTAATGAGCAGGAAAACAGACAGTTTTAAAAAAAGGCCCATTCTCTATGAAATGAATCATCTGATTAAATTAAATGAATAAAGCCGTGTCACGTCAGTGCCGGTTTCAGCTTCCCGGAGCATCACGGCCTCACAATGTGGACAACTTGGACTCGGTCAAGGTCACGGGACGTCTGATCGCACACACACTGTGAAGTCTCGGTCCAAGTGAACTCTTGTGACCTTTCCAAGTGTTTGTTACAGCGCATGCTTTCTCCTTTTCAAAGATGATCCTATTATCCTATTATCCACTATCCTTTTTGTTTATATAATGATGAACAGACATTAATTTGAATAAATTAAATGAATAATATGTAAATAATTTATTTCATGTATTGATTGATTAATTGACTGATTTATTTATTTGTGTATTTATTTATTTATTTGTGCATTTCTTTATTTCTTTCTTTCTTTCTTTCTTTCTTTCTTTCTTTATTTGTATACTGCTACTATAATAATAATAATAATCGTCTTCGTTTATATTGCACTTTTCATTTTGAGTCAAAATCTCAAAATGGTTACCATAAAAAAAATTATATATATATATATATATATATATATATATATATATATATATATATATATATATATATATATATATATATATATATAATAGACAAAGATTAAAACAATAAACAATAAATATAACGATTGAAGAAATTAAAAATTAGATTCCTTATAATGCTGTTCACAATCAGTTATTATTTTATTGTTATTTATTTATATATGTACTTATTTATTTATTTTCTTTATTAATCAGTGTCTTAATAATATTAAAAAAATAATAATATTTTTAAAAAATATTCTTTTAATTTTTTCATTAATTTTTTAAGTGACAAAGACTAAAACATTTAAAAAATTAAGTATAAATATAAGGAGAGAAGAGCTTTATAATTAAAGATGATAAATAAAGGAAACGTTAAAACATAAAACATTAAAAGCAAAACAAAGAATCAGAGTGAAGGTACACAGTAAAAGATGTTACTACAACAATTAATAAATATTAATAAACATTACGAAAACAACCTACAGGGGACACGATGGATTGGTGTTTGCCTCGCAAGTTTGCATGTTCTCCGGTGGTTTCCGGTGGTTTCCTCTGGGTACTCCGGTTTTCTCCCCTTATCCAAATAAATGTGTTGTAGGCTGATTGGCATTGTCTGTAGTGTGTGAATGGGTGAATGGGTGAATGGGTGTCCCCCCACCTTGTGCCCCGAGTCGTCTGGGATAGGCTCCAGGCTCCCCACGACCCTGTGTAGGATAATCGGTACAGAAAACGGATGGATGGATGGATGGAAAACAACCTACATCATTGTGGACTAAACGTCAGTCAAGCTTTGTTTACAGTTTCAATCTATCCTTATTTCTAAATAACATTAGAAGTAATCGTTTTAAACCCCCATCATCACCATCAAGCACATTTCCCAATAACAAAGCACCACAAAATCATTTGTATATAAATATTTATTGCAGAGGAGGTATTTTATGTACATGCTATCACAATATAACACCATATAAATCTACCAAATCTCCATTAAGTGTATGCTATTAGCTTGTCATAGAGCATTTATTATTACAACCACAAATTACAGTGGGTTAGTTACAGTTTTACTCACTATGCAACTTGTTAACAGTCCATAAAAGACCAAAAGTAAAATTTATTATTCTTTTTTTTTGTTTTTTTTTTTAATCTGTCAAGGGCAGTGTAACATCAGTCCTACTAATTTCATCGGATCATGCAGAAGCCACGAGAGCGATAGTTAAGACATTACAGCATTAATTAGTAGTGTTTCCCCGGTGAGTCTCTCTCGCTCTCTCTCTCTCACACACACACACACACACACACACACACACACACACACACACACACACACACACATAAAGGGTCAGGGGGACAGTAAGTAAACAGACACAAATATCAGAAAACAAAACAACAAAAATAAAACTAAAGTTCTTACTAAGACATTGTAGGTTAGCAGGTCACGACGAGTGGAGCGCTCACGGCGTACGACACACTGGAGAGTTGATGGACGGACTCGGGCACGCTAGATAGATGCACTACGAAACAACGACCATTCCCAGGAACATTCTCTATGTGACAAAGATGTGGCAAGATTTCACACGTCCATCTAGCATTATACTAAGAACATCTAAACCACACTGTTGTTTGTATAGTACGGGACGCCACACTCGAGTAGTAGACAACACAACGAGCAGGCTTTTTTATTATTATTTTTTATTTTTTAATACCCTTTATTAAAGTCTTAAGTGACCAATTTGGATTATGCATTACATTCTAGGTTCAACAATATACGTCTTTTTTTTTTTTCTTTTCTTTTCTTTTTTTTTCTTCTTCAAATTATCATCAGCCAATATAGCTCTGACACAGACACGGGCTCATACGATGGCTAAGACGTTTAAAATGTCCGATATTACTCTTTTATGGAGTGTCTGTAGGGTTTTCAACCTCTTTGGTACTTATACAATAGGTACACTCTTAGAAAATAAAGGGTTCTTCAAGGGTCATAAGGTTTGTAGTGTCCTGAAAAGGTTATATTTGTTGTAGGGTAACAAGCCGTAACTAGCTATAAGAAGATTGAGGTTCGGACCTCAGTAGTTTGCGCAGGTTTCAGGGTTTTTTTTTCTTTCTGTAGCAGAATTAGTCTATTATGTGGAAAAATGTGCAGTCCGAGACCCAGTCATCGGTGATGATTGATTCTCGAATTTCGACAGACCTCAAGATAGCTAATCGACCATTTGTTAGATTAGTGTTGAATGAACCCCAGTGTTGAATTAATACCTACTGTGTTTATACGTATATATATATATATATATCTCCAATTGGACACAAATGAACTCTGAGAGAGTTTAAAAAAAAAAAAAAACAGTAGGTGTTAATTCTACACTGGGAATTTTGCTGTGTATACAAGCAGTTCCCTTTTTTTCACACACTCATTGCTATGTTTAGGCGGTTTGTTGTTTTCATTTTAAAGTCAGGTTTCCTATGTTTATCTGATTGTTTTGCCTGCAGATTTGGATTTATCGTTCAGTCCCTCCAGGATTTTTCGATTTTGCGATCACAGAAATGAACGCAAAACCAAGCAAACGCTGCATTATTCCGAGGAGCTTGCGATTTTTCAAAATTACCACATATCTGGGCCAAGACGCGTCATGTGACATCATCACAACACGCACTCGGCCAAAGCCCTCTTCGGTTCACGTGCGTCGAACACGAGTACAGCTAAAAAAAGGTCTCATTTACTGCGAAAGACCGTGCAAAACAATTCCGTGCAATTGCTATTTCGCCGATTCAAGTAGTTTTACACCAAAAAAAAAAAAGCACAAAAACGACTCTGCAAGTTGCATCGCAAATTTTGAAAAAAAATGAAAAACGACCGCAAAATCGAGCATTTTTGGCCGCAACAATCACAAAAAACTCTGCGAAGTATGGACTGATCAATAACGGTTTTACTCACACATACTGTATATCTACTAGATTCAAAATTCGTGACAGAAATTAGCCAGTTTATAACACGGAAACCTAAATTTGTTTGTTTGACCATTTATTTATACGTGCAACATCACTAAACAAATCAGCTTGTTATGAATAAACACTTAATATTAGTTTAATTTTAAGTTTAGTTTCATTTAAGGCTACTCATTAATAACATTCTAAGAGTATAATAAAGTTCACCATTGAACTATTGTTTTGATGGCAGAGTATAAATTAACATAATTCAGAAATGATCTAACTTGTAATATTTAATAATATGTCATTATATTATCTATAACACATTACTGCAATGTGGACTTAAAATTTTGATTCTGGTCACGGGCCTGGTTCTGCAGTACATCGAAGGACGACCAAAGGACCCTTAATCATACTGAATTTTCTAAGAGTGTACAAACTGGAGCTTTCTTATTTTTAATCTACAACAATAAACATTATTCCTGCTGATTGACATGACACTGACATGACTGAATCACTCTGAGCGTTGTTAATACTGGGCGTCCTGCTGTAAAACGGTTCATGCCGAATATATAACATTAGCTGATCCAGTAATGTGGATGAAACGCCCATGTAACGACATTCTAGCAGGAATTGGGACATCATTTTATAGTCACATTAAAGGTCACGGGAAATGATCAAGACACTGCTACAAAAAAAAACAAAAAAAACAGCGAAGTCTTACGCTAGAATAGCACAGAACATTACAATAATTTTATAATAACGGTGACGTTAGCCTGTTAAGTACTGTTTAAATAATTAAACGAATCAATGAGCCCCCCTTCTTAGAGGCGGAAACATTTTAAAGGAGAAAAGTCAGTACTGTCAGTCACCTCCAGAATTATTGGCACCCAAAAAGAAATGGAAAAAATGTATTTTAATAATGAAATATTATACACAACTTAAAAAAAAAAAAAGGAATATATATATATATATATATATATATATATATATATATATATATATATATATATATATATATATATATATATATATATATATATATATATATTATATTCTGTTATGTATTATATTGCCATTAAGCACAATCAGTGGAGCTGTGGAACATTTGTCAGGAGGTGTTGGATCACTGATCCTTTGGGGCTGCTGATGGTCCAGTGGCTTTTGGGAACATTGATGAATTCAATCATTTATTAATTCACTCATTCAGGATGCCATCATGAATTCCACTAAGTACCAGATATTCCAGCACAAAAAAACCTGGTTGCCTCTGCCAAGAGGTTAAGACTTCACCATAGATTAACCCTGTGTTCACAAGTCACTCGTGTCACTAGTTTCTCTCTTGTTGGCGTATTGACCATTAAAGTTGTCACTTGTGGGCGTGCACTATCCAGCATTCTCATGAGAAAGCTATACGCAGCTTCTAAAGCTAACTATCTGTGTGCTCGGCCTCATACTAGCTTCGTTAGCAAAGCAAGCTAGCTGTTCTAGCTATGTACAGTACTGTGCAAAAGTTTTAGGCACATGCAAATAAATGCTGTAGAGCAAAGATGCCTTCAAAATAATGAAATTAAATGTTTCTACATTAAAAAAAAAATAAAATACAGTAAAGAGCAGTAAAATGTAGTAAATGAAACAAAGTCAATATTTGGTGTGACAAAAAAATAAAAAAATAGTAGTCTCCGGTACAATTAGTGCTGAGCTGGTAAGTTTTATTGAGCATCTTGCAACACCTGCCACAGTTCTTCTGGAGACTTTGACTTTCGCACTCGCTTCTTATTTTTGCAGCAAAACCCAGCAGCCTTCATTGTGTTTACTGTCTGAAAAGTGTCTCTTACGTAATATGCTGCTTTCTTTAATGACATACAAACATTTATCTGTAACATTTAATTTTGTGCTAGAAAACTAATGTTAGGGTGCCTAAAACCTTTGCACAGTACTGTATGTCTACCCACAAGAGGCACCAACAATCTCTGTTACTTCCTTCCAAGCTTTCTTAATCTTCATAATCTCTCTACATGTTTAATAAAAGGTTGTATAAGAGAGGATGAGATGAAACCAGGGTTATAAGCTTTTCTTACATTTCTGTGCATCAAACAGCAAATGGGAACTAGTTAAATGTAGGAGCTAAAGTCTGAGTGGGGATTTGAAGAAACTTCATACCACATGCGCCATAGAATTGGTCTGTGGAATCATTTGTTTGGATTCGTCACTTTAGCTCATCATACCTAATGTGCATATAGTTGACAAGATGTCGCTTGTCGCTTTGTCTCAGAAATCGCGGATCCTTGTCGGACACATACGTAAAATATAAACACTTTAACTTTAAGTTATATGTTTATATTTTACATATCACTCATGGCAAGCATTATTCATTTTATATATTCATTTTCCTGTAGGGTGCCAATAATTCCAGTTAAACCGACTGCATTTAGATTTTCGTCAGTTATGAAATGTGTTGGTCTGACTCTCAGCATATTTGATTCTCAGCATACAAGTGGGTAAACACAGGACAGGATAGGAGCTGTGCTTTGCCTTAATACAACGTAGGACTGATACAAGACTCTTCAGATAGGCACATTCATACCAGAAAATTCGGAAGCATTGAAAGGGTGTTTCAACTGAAAGGACTATTAAAACTATAGTGGACAATGTGTGTCAGAAAGTCACGTACACGTCCCGTGTGAGGATGACTCGGTAAATAAACACAAATAATTCGATTAACATGAATGCAGTGACAGTATGTCCATATACACACCTCTTTTTGTCAGAGAATATACTAGTTACTAAAGTGCTACAGGCTAATTTCCCCACAAGCAACAGCATGAATTGGGTTCACAACAGAAATGTAAAGAGATTTGCATTTGATATGCATTTGAGTACTCTTGTGTATTACTCACACGATACCTTCGTACGTCACTTCTGTCTTTGGCAATTTCTTAATCGTCATTTCCAACCCAACTTCAACATAAAACACCAAAGATCATGCTTATCCTAAGACAATTCATGCATGCTCCTTCTGAGTATTGTTAAAATACATAGATTATTTCCAGGCGCTCCGATTTTGCAGGAACGTGTAATTAATTGTACAATCCCATATGATTGACATAGTCAAAACGACCATGCTACAGATGCAGCTATAATGGAATTAAGAAAATTCAGATTAATAAATAAGAATATATGTGATGAGGAAAGGCAGGTTGTTCTACATTGCACATAAAGAGTTGCATAATTCTCATACTACTGTTTGTGATTAAAGAGTACTTTGTAAGAATCTGGAATGCTTGATGATTTTGTTGCATTTTTTTTTTTTTTTAAGTTTTAGTTTTAGTTTTTTTTTCCAAAAAAAAAAAAAAATATTGTAAAGAAAGGCAGCTTGTGTGACTTAATTTTATTCCCAGAAGTCACCATAAATTATATCTAGAGTTCGTATTCCAGGGTTTTATAAGATGACACAATGCACGTACAATGAGAACTACGTTTTTAGTCGTCCGTATTGATCAAATGTCATGCTTTTTTCGTTGACGTTTGGTCATCAAAGTCCCAAGGGCATACCTCTGCCATTTTGGTACCGCCAGCAACTCCTTTCGAATTTGGACTTTTCTGTTTCGCTATAGAGGAACCAGTGTTTCTGGTCACTTCTTTAGTTGTTGCTGGATCTTCAAAATCCCATGGACATATAGCAGCTTCCTTGGTTTTCCCTATTGCCGTATTTGGACTTTTCTGTTTTTCCATCGTACCCATGTCATGACTACTGTCCACATCCCAAGGACAAATCTCAGCCAGTTTGGTTTGGCTGAGAGGTCTCTCTGTTAGTTTACCTGAAGGAGGCTTGTCTTTTGACTTTGTTTTGGCTTTCTCATCTTCTGTACCCTTCATCTTCTCTTTTTCTTTCTGGAATGTTCTCATAGGGACTGTACCCTTCTTAGTAGCAGTGGTCTCTTTCATTTTAGAAACCTGAGAGGGACTGGGAATCGTTTCCAGGGTGGGGCTTGTTGATTCATAATCCCATGGACAGATGTCTGTCTTGGAAGATGTCTGTAGAGAGCTTTCTGAAGATTTTGAGGCCTCTGGAAGAACATCTTGTGCTTTTCCCTCAGTTAGGATAGTGCCCTTGCCTTTGACATCTATCACAGCTGTGCTTGATTTAGTTTTGACCTCTGCAGATGTTGTTTTGGTCCTGCCCTGATCACTGGAGTAGGTTGAGTCTATAGATTTTTTTGGCAATTCGTCAAAGTCCCATGGACATACATCCGCTTGTTGAGATTTGGTTCTGTCTGTAGTTTGTATTTGAGACTGGGCAGGTTGACTGGAGAATTTTGGTTTTGGCCTGTCTGTTTGACCTTGGCTTTCTTTACTACTGTCCTCCCAAGAACAGATATCTGTTCTGTCGATGGGCTTCTGGTTGGGTCGTCGGTTCGATGAAGGTGACTGATCTGTGCCTTTCTGTTTCTGCTGTTTGGCTGCCTTGGTGCTGGAGTGTATTGTGGTGGACTCTTCAGCAGCAATGGACACATGCTTTTGTACTCTGTTCTCTGAGGGTGTGGGCAAATCCTCTAATTCCCAAGGACACACCTCAGAAATATTGTAAACGTCTTTCCCTTTCGCTGTATCAGAGCAGATGGACGGTTGGCTTTCACTAACCTGATGTTTCATTATTCCAGCTTTGCCAGTTGTCTGCTTGTATTCTACTGACTGGCTGATGATCATCTTGGTATAGCCCTCTTCATTTTCAACAGGGCTTTTAGCTTCTTTGTTCTTTTGTTGTACACTTTTGTTGGGGTCCTCTACAGACTGGGTCTTTCCCGTTAGACCCAGGGTCCTCTCTTTGGCGCTGGCAATGACGCTGAGTGACTTCTGCAACATGGATGTCCTTGGGTGAAGAGGTTTCTTGTCAGCTGTCAGATTGTGAGCGCTGGCTGATTTACACACCAAAGGAACCGACTCAGTTGACTCGCTGGCAACGTCAATCTTCTCTGATGACTTTTTCTTCACCAGCTTCTTACCCATCAGTGTTTCAAGAAGAGATCCCTCTGTGGTGGATACTTCCATCTTATCAGTTGCTGAGCTGCTAGAGTCCTCGCTCTGGTCTCGCACATGATCGTAGCTGCTGTGTGACTTCTTCAGGGAGAAGACCTTGTTCTTCAGGGACTCCTCCTTGGCAGGTTTTGCAGAATGTGATGACTCAAAAGTATTCTTCCTCAGGACACAGATGCTGTTGCGGTTACTACCGTGCTCGCCCAGCTCCTTGTCCTCACGGCTATGCTGGCGACCCATGGTTTCTGGGATCTCAGTGATGCGTCTCATGAGGGAGCGTCCCAGGCCTTTTTTGGAGCTGCGTTTCTTTTGCAGGTGAGGGTTGTTGGCCAACATCTTCTTCCGTTTGTAGATCTCCAACTGGGAATATAACTTTTTTAGCTCGTCCTGTGAAAAACAATATAGAAAGGAAACAGAGATACACTTTAAGCAATGAAATGTGTTTGATACAAGGTCAGAATGAAAAATAAAAAACACAGATAAGCAGACACTCTATTGCACAGAAAACATGCAGTATATGAGTTATTGTACGCAACTACAAACAGTGCCACACAGATGTTTGAACATTATAACATGCTTTTTTGACAGTGACTAAGAACAGGACAGTCTGGGACAGTATTGGATATGGACATTTTGTGTGTTCTATTGTTAGGTCTGAAACAGTCTCGAAGATTTTTTGGATTAAATTAGTTTAAACCCATTACAGACTATTCACCAAACCAGAAACCCCTTTGATACCCCTTAACAAATTACCCTTGCCGTTGACAATGTGGTGAGAGACTTCTTCAGCCCTAACAAAGAAACAAAAACCTCTGCTCACATTGGTATATTTTTCCCAAAGACTGTCGCAAGACCTTACGCCACAGCCATTAATAGAACTGAGCTGGCCCATTTCGTCTGGTGTCTGCAATAAAAAACTGCCATGGCTCAGTTATTTTATCAATGATAAGACAAGGAGATTATGAAAATGTGTATTTACAGGTATATGGAAAAGCAGATAGACAGAGCAGAATGGACAAAGCATATACTAACCCGTATGTCCTCTGGGTCTAGACTGTGTTCACTCCATGCAGATGTAATGCTGCTGTTCAGGTATGACCCTGACCGTCCCATGTCCAACTCATCCTCATAGGCCTCGGTTGCTATGTCATCCCTTAGGTGTGTCCCCGCAAAAAGAAACTGTAGGATGTATTTGAGAAACCATAAAGCTGTAACTCAAAAGGCTTTTAACCCTACATTCACATTAGCAGGTGACAAGTCACAGCTTCATACTTGCTTCATTGGTAGATTAGCAAAGAAAGCTAACTGTACTAGCTATTTACTGTACACTCACCAGAGGCACCAACGATCTCTGCTAATTCAAGGTCGTATATGACAGGATAACAGTAAATGGGAACTAATTGCAGGTTGTGAGTGGGGAACTGAAGAAACCTCGGACCACATGTGGCATAAAATTGGTCCGAAGAATCATTCAAGCAAGTTGTTTGGATTTGGGAAAGTCTCAATTCAATTCATTTTGTTGCTTGCTAATGAGAATACAGGGTTAGGCATTAATCAAGGGGTGAATGGCAATATTGATCAAACAAACCCATAACTATTGGGACCATTGGGAAGATCGTTGACCACACTGATACCCCCACTGATAAGTACTGATTGAATAAACATTTTTAAAGAAATTTACCTTTGGAACGAGTAAGAGCCCCAGTGTAACTGTCACTGTCAAATGAGTGTGAGTGAAGAACAGCATAAGCATCCAATCAGGGTGCAGCTCGGATGCAAAAGTAAATCTGCAAATGGACAGATGGAAAAATACATTCACACCCCATGCTTATTTTGTACACTATATGGCCAAAGGTTTGTGGACACCTAACCATCACACTCATGTCTTGTTGAACATCCCATTCCAGATTTATTCTCCCTTTGCTGTTATAATAAACTCCACTCTTCTGGAAAAGCTTTCCACTAGATTCTGGGGTGTGGCTGTGGGGATTTGTATTCATTCAGCTACAAGAGCATTATTGAGATTGAGGTCAGGCGCTGATGTTGGGTGAGGAGGCTCCAGTTCCAGTTCATCCCAAAGGTGTTCAGTCGTGTTGAGGTCAGAGCTCTGTGCAGGACACTCGAGTTCTTCCAACCTTAACACGCCATGCTTTCATGGAGCTCGCTTTGTGCACAGGGGCATCGTCATGCTGGAACAGGTTTGGGCCTCTTAGTTCCAGTAAAGGGAAATTGTAATGCTACAGAATACAAAGACGTTCTATATAATTGTGTGCTTCCAACTTTGTGTCAGCAAGGGAAGAACCACATATGGGTGTGATGGTCAGGTGTCCACATACTTTTGGCCATATAGTGTAACTGATTTGTAGATCCACTTTACACACTGCCATGTTTCAACATATAAAATGGTTATCCAGTGTACCCCTGCTTGTCACAGGAGTGGCACCCTAACGGGTTTGTATTTTTTACCTGTAATTTCATCTGGAAAGATAAATGTAGTGTACATGTAAAATTAATTAAGTGCATATAATCACACCTTAACAGCCACTGTTACCTTAATTAAGGAATATAAGACTTGGGGCGATCTGTTAAAGGAAAATAATCAGTAATGGGGTGGTGTGATGTGACCTCACACTAAGCAGAGTTACTCTGACTATGGTGAAGTTGATTATTTCCCTATAACAGCACATAAAACGAGTGAATGAATATAAAACTGTGATTTGGAGCTGCACTATTGTCAGAGGTGCTGTTATAGAAAATTCATCAATACCTTTATCAATTCCACAACACACCGCCTTTAAAAATTTTACATTCAAGTGGCACGTAATAGTACAGTTTTTTTTTTTGAGAGTGCAGGTTTAGCAGTTTAGATTTTTTTTATTTTATTTTATTTTTTTTAAGCAGAACACGAGACCCATTCTCATTCACATGCTTTGGTGGCATTCATTTGGTGGCATTCATTTGGTGGTATTCAGAGCAGCCTTTTCATCTGCATTCAGACTGCTCTCTCGCTGTTAGACAGGGTCTTTAACTATAGCCCTCAATCAAAGAAGCAGTTGAGTCAGAGCTTTTTTGTGAGCGGTGCACCACAATAAAGTCTTATTACTTCACATCGGTGACAAATTAAAGGAAAAAAATAGTAGCACTGTGGGGGGCATTTAAATAATTATTTTGCTAATATGGTTTGGTTCCACTTGTCCCCTTTGTCAACGCTGCTCAACTTGGTGAAACATCTGAATGGTTTGATGAGGATGAAAATGGTGTAAATGTTATGCTCATGGAGTGTGACCTTCACACACTCCAGATCTCATGGGAGATTTTGGAGTGAGATACTGTATTAAGCTAGAATACACCAATTATTATCCGGATATTGTATAAAATGATTAATGTATTAACATAAATAATAAACATATAATATATTATAAATATATTATTGCCTCTGTATAATTCTACAGACTTCTAGATTGGATGCCAAGGAGCAGTGTAGGTGTTTTGGAGGCTCCTGATGGCCTAAGCACCTTATTAACACACTTAAAGTTGGTTTTCCATTTAGTTTGTTACCTAGTGAAGTATTTTCTTGGGTTGGTTTTCTGGAAACTAGAAAACGAACAAGCTAGGGAACAAGAAATTACACACACTGAATCGTTAGGGGCAAGGAAACTAGGAGACACTGGACATTTCTGAAATTGAAAAGTGGAAATGGATACTGAAAACTAGTGAATAGTGGAAACTAGAAGACACTAGAAACTAGGGATCAAACAATCCAGGGAACTAGCAAACAACAGGACACTAAGGCAGGCAACAAGAATTTAGAGACAATGGAAGGTAAGGGGCAATGAAACTAGGGGACACTGGAAATTACTTAATTAGGAAACTAGGGGACACTGGAAACTACTAGAAGATTAGGGGATCCTAATAATGAACAGTGGAATCTACACTTGAAAGTAGGGAACAACAGAACTAGGGAACAAACAAGCTACAGGAAGCTAAGCTTGTGAACAATACATTAGAGACACTGAATGGTAAATGTCAAGAAAACCAGGGGACACAGGAAACTAGGAAACAACAAACCAAGGGACACTAATCTAGGGAACAAGAACTTAAGGGCACAGAAAGATAAGAAGGCAGGAAACTAGGGGACACTGGAAACTAGGGAGTAAGGGAACTAGGGAACAAACTATGGGACATTAAGCTAGGGAACAAGAAATTAGAGACCACGCTGTCCTTGAAAATCTTTTTTTTTTAAATGCAGCTTCAGCCTAGTCGAATAAAAATATTTTATTCTTCTGGAAATCCCACTTGACATCGTAATTTAATAGAAGCAGCATCCATAAGAGGCACCCTTGAAAATATATATATTTTTTTTTTCCCAGGGCAGGACGAGGTTTAAGCTGCCTGCATAAAAGCGACCCATAATGCTTCAGGTGTGATGGAGAGGTCTCCAGTCGTGTGCTGTGCTGTGGGTTCGACAGGTGGATTGATAGCGGCGCTCTGCTTTATGGATAAATAACAGTGTTGTAGGCACTAAAACCTCTCAATGACTGCAGACAGTTAGCGAGACGCAAACAGGATATAGCGTGTTTATATTAAGCTCCTGTAAATTTATGTGCTGTCACCTGAGTGTGCTATATTTTATTCCTCCAGCATTAGAGCCATGTTTGTTGTGATAACACCTGGGATTTGGACGACAGAAGCCGGGTCTTTTCTTTTTTTTTCTCGCTCAGTGCTTACCAGGACAACGATTATGGGTGACAATGTATTTCCTCTTTAGGATCTTGCCCCATATAATAACGTGTTAAGGGAATATGTAATGAATAGAATACGACAAGGTGGTGTGATGCCATTGAGATGTCATGAAATTGATTGTTTTCCTAAGAGGTAATGTCCTGAAGTGATTTATTCCTCTTATACAACAGAAATTTGCCAATGATTACAAGTGTAACGTCCGAACGTATCAAACTGATTTCTGAATCAGCCTGGACTTAGCAAAGAAGTTTCTCTGTTTCTTTGAGCAGCGAATCCATATCAGTAACCTCTTTGACCGGATGCCATCGGAATGCTACAGGGGACACGACCCCCCTCTTCAGACACACACACACACACACACACACAAACACACACACACAAAGCTTACCTACACACACGCACACACACACGCACACACACACAAAGCTTACCTACACGTGCACGCGCGCGCACACACACAATGGAAGAATCTCTTTTGAATGTAACATGTAATTATATGTAATTATTCGATGTCCAAATAGTGTGATGTTTTCCTATTTGTATATATTGTGTGTTTATATAACCTAACTATAATGATTTTAGATAGTTTAATTTAGGATATCATTTTAAATGTCTGTAACCATGTTGCACCTTTTAATATTTTCATAAGTCCATCGAATTTGGTATGTAGTTAATCGTCTCTCGACGCTCCAATCGATTATGCATATCACATTACAATGGGATACATTATTTCATGCTTTTTCTGAATTTCATATGTAATACGGTTTAAACCGGCTCCTCCCAGGACATGCGAATTCAGGTCTGAGACCAGACAAAGAGAGTTCATCCCACCAACAAATCCAACTTCCTGATTGGCCAATAGCCCAAAGAGGCGTGTGCGTTGGTGTTGTCTTTAAAACAACACCATGCTTTGAAATCACAGCTCTTTTCTTCAAGGCAGACTCTCCCTACACACTCTTCACTTTCTATACTCTTTCCGGTTTCCCTCCCCCCGGGGGCCACGTGCCCCGGGAAGAGGAAGCCACACTCTCTCTCTCTCTCTCTCTCTCTCTCTCCGGACAGGATGCAACTGCCTCAAGGCCCACGCCTTTTCAAACAGCATGACGAACCAGCGAACTCGACACGACCTCGCGCAAACTTTTAACCGACAACACTTACGCCATGCAAGTATAGTTATTTATCTATATATACGTTAAAGTTGTACCCCTGTTTACAGGAGATTCTGATTCGTTGCTGGTTTTGGAAAAGGGCTAATTAATTGTTGTTTTTGTCTGCCATTCCCTCCTATTTCATTACTTTCTTTCTACACTTTCTCTCTTCTTGTATATAGATGTACATATGTATTGCTTGCTTAGAGTTAGGTGTGTGTATCAATAGTCACCTTTAGTTATTAAAATCTATTATCACCACGCTTGATTGTCTCTGTTTTGGTCACGTGATGAGTCACTTCTACACTGCAAAGACCTCGCTACCCGTTCTATTTTTAATGACCAAACGGAGAATCCTTCCTGGCCAGAAGGATAAACTCCCTCTTTAGAGTTCATAATTCTAAACTAGACTACAGCTAATCCTAAAAGCTGATCTAGACCACATACATAGTCATAATTAATTATAATCCGTTGTAGTTAATTATCTATATGTATATGTGCACATACATGAATTCCCTTTCATGGCTGATGTATATTTATAACTGGTCACAACACGTGTTGATTAGATATATAGATATATTTCACGCCATTCGAGATAATTCCTTATATAAATTGGAGAATACATTTAAACGTGTTAAACATCTTTTAATTAGTTACATGAATTGTAACTGGTGGAGAATATATTTGAATGTTTCATTTTTACATCTGATTTGCTACATATTCTGGTAGATAACGCGGGCACGCTTTAAAACTCTTGTCTCCTTTCTATAAACATCCATTCGCTCACTTTATCTCGAAGGTAATCAGAAAAATAAATAGTCTGTTATATAGAAAACTGAGAAAACTGCAAATCGAATCCTTTCCCGAGTTGAAGTTACAGCTTTGCCTCTGTTACAAAGCACTGACACTGGAGACTCCTTCCTTAAATGTTAAATTAATATCTCCTTCACCATATCAACGTTTACAAAAGTTTTTAAAATTCTGTTACAGGTCCCTGTAAATGAGCTGTTACTATAGAAAAGATAACGTATTAGAACAAATGCATTAGAAAATTAATCAACACCTTCTGACCAATCAGAACTGAGAATTCAGCAGTGCTGTGGTGTAAAGGAACTTGTTCTAGAGGAGTTGGCTCTCTTTCTAAATTTAGCAGTGAAGGCTAAAGTACCTCCATAATACCCAGAATGCCTCGAAGCGGAGCTACTCTGGTTCTTAATTATATTTAATGATCAAGGGATGTACACACACTCAGCTAACTCTATGCCTAGTTTTTAGGGTTTTTTTTTTAAATTATGCTTTTATTATTATAATATTATGGGTATAGCAGAGAAAGCACAAGAGGTTTCAGAGTAAAGCTTTCAAGTGTGCTTCTTCTTGATCTTTGGTAAATATTCACGCTACATTCCTGACAGAGAGAGCTCTGATTTCCCTGCAGGTTATACAACCCTCATGGGCCATACCACGATTGAAGCGCCATTTGGGTCCCACCGATATTACATTAACAAACGTCTGCAAAGTAAAAGTAAAAGGCTTTTAAACATAGTTAAATTTTCCTTCACAGCAACAAGCATTTTACCTATCCCACTATACTTTATCCTGAAATATAATCATTAAAGTACTTTTTTGCATTAATGTGTGTCCTTTTAACGTCTCATGCTTGAAACATCCTTTTCCATGAAAAATGGATATCACCCAACCCTGTAACCTGAATACATTTCCCCCTATAATATATAAAATATCTGGAATATTCGGAAAACTCAGTAGGAAGTTGCATCATGCAAATGTTCTGAAGATTGTGTGAAGAAGAAAACTCTCATTCTTTTTCTCTTTATTTTCAGGTCACTTTGAAAGCCTGTTACACAAATTATAGACTAAAAGTAAAAATTACTGTCCTCATGCCATTAGCATAAATGCTAGTTAACCACATTTTGTTTATTTGCAAAATGCATCCTGTCAGTACAGAAACGGGATTGTTGCCTACAATTGGTTAAAATGTTCGTGTTTTTTTATGGTTAAAATACTATTTTTCTTAGATTCAACATTTAAAGGTTTAAAAATGATAAAGAAATGAAGTTATAAGTGCTAAATGCTCCCACAATCATGGAATCAAACTCAAATCCACACAAAAAGGAATCACTGCAGTAATAATAAGTCCAGAGGTTTTTTCGTGATTGTTGCAGCCAAAAATGCTTGATTTTTTTCAAAATTTGTGCTTTTTTTGCGGAAAACTAATTGAATTGTTTTGCACGGTCTTCTGCAGTGATGTTTGTTGGTAAACGAGACCTTTTAGCTGTACTCATGTTCGACGCACATGAATCGAAGAGGGCTTTGGGTGAATGCGCGTTGTGATGACGTCGCATGACACGTCTTGGCCCAAACCTGCAGAAAATATGCGGTAATTTAGAACAATTGCAAACTCCTCCGAATATTGCGGAGATTGCTCGGTCATAGATCTAAATCTGTGCGTAAAAATGTTTTCACTCGTGAAATCAAAGCAATTTTGAGTTTAGAAATTTTGCTAACAAAAAGCTAGTGGAACCGAGCCTTACTAGTAGATCGCAGAAATGAACGCAAAATCCTGAAGGGACTGGATAACGTCCTAATTACAACTCAGACTAGTAAGGCTCGGTTCCACTAGCTTTTTGTTAGCAAAATTTCTAAACTCAAAATTGCTTTGATTTCACGAGTGAAAACATTTTTACGCACAGATTTAGATCTATGACCGTAGCGGAGTTAGCTAGATTGCTAGCGACCGGCTCAAACAGGTTAGCAAGCAAAGTAGTGTAGCTTGGAACAATTCGTAGGAATTTGTAGGAATTCGTTTATAAATTAATTTATAAAAAACGGAATACCATCTGCAAAGTTGGTGAAACTTGAATTCATTTGTGACTAAATCACTACTGCAATTTAACAATCTTCAGTCTTCCTGTTCTTTTTCGCAAAAGGGCTGCGCACAGCAAACCTCTAGTGTCATCTGTAAGGTAGACAGTTGTGTGTTTATAAGTAAATATTAACATTCTTCTTTATTTTACTTCTGCAAAGAGCCCAACTAGTGCCACATGATTAACCCTATTCTTTTTTTCAATAAAGAATACAAGAATAATACGAAACAAAACTGAAAGTGTTAAACTGAACACTTATAAAGTATAATAAACATGAGACAATATACTAAAGGAGTAATTTTGCTTTTGCTTAGTCACGTATTTCAATTAGGTAGAAATATGGACAGAAATGAAAGGATAGCGTGATTGAGATGGAGAAGAGGAGGAGATAACGGTGAGTAGATGGGGAGTTAGAGAAACAGAGGGATAAAGAAATAAATGGAGTCGTAGTGAGATCAGAGATGAGTGATGAAGGATGACAGGATCGAGGGAGTTCCTGGTGATAGCCCTTCTGTCTCTCACAGACATGTGTTCCCTTCATTACGTGGGTCATCTACAGCCACGCTGTCCAAAACGAGCCCTGGAGCACTACAGCACACCACATGTCTCATTTTCACACTTTTTTTTTTTTTAAACTCTAAAGGCATTATTTTTAGCATATGAATTCAATTCAACACCTTCCGCCCAATCAGATTCGAGAATTCAAGAGCGCTGTGGTATAAAATGTAACATATACCGTATATACATCAACAATATGTTCTTTCACAGCTTAAAAACCAAGAAGAATGAAACCCAGGAGAGACACTCGGTTTCTAATTACAGTAACTTTCTAATAAAAAATGCACACACTCCACGTGTCTGAAACTATAGAAGCGGTATCAAAGCATGGATCATCCTGACGTGCCTAATTACACAGCAGTCACTCGGAGGCAGAGAGCTCCAATTATCCTGGCACCAACTGGGAGTGTTTTGGTAGATGTCAGCTGTAACTGTAACCTGTAATATCTCAATCTGGGTGTGACTGATAGCACACTCGCTAACCTTCCACACTGTAGGACAGGGGTGCTCAAACTTTTTTCTTTTTTTTTTTTTTGCAGTGAGGGACCCCTTTAACTTTTGACTTTTGACTTCATAGATCCTCTCTGAACATACTTCAACTATTCGTTCATTATTTAAATGTGTACAATAATATTCTGGCCATTTATTGGTAGCTATAATGTTTTTTATTCGTGAACTTTCTGAGCACAGAATGCATTAATGTCCAAGTTGACATTATTTATAGACTACTTGTTGTTGAGTTTGGATTAAAGCATTTCTACTCAGGTGACCACACAGAGGACAAATTTTTTTGCTCAAATGTTGATCTTTTGATGGCTCAGGAGACATAATGATAATTCTTATTCATGTTACTTTTAGGTACCAACTTTGTCACAAACGTTTCTCAAGAAATTCCTTAGGAGAAATAGCATTAAACAGAAATGATATAAGATATTTCTGGAGGTTAAAAGAGTCAAAACTGAGAATTTGGCTTCAGAAAGATACAAGACCTGAACAGATCTCTTTCTTGACTTGATTTAATCTCTTTCAAGACTCAAGATGTTTACAGCAATGAAAAAGCTTCAAAAAGTTTTGACAGCTTTGTAACCCATTTCATAAACACAAACATCTGTCGAGTCAGTTTTACTTTTTATTCTTGAACACACATTCAAACTAATAACTACAGGAACTAAATATTGTAGAGCAATTCTGCTCAACATATTTTTAGGACCAATACATATTATTGTATTATCTTTAAAATACTACATAATTTTATGAAGTCCTCGTGCATGCCTTCAGCTGAACCTTGCACCAAGCTCTATCATCAGTGAGAAGAAATTTCTCTTAAAATCCACAGACTACACAGAGTTTAGAAAACTAAAACTAGCTTTAAAGCTATAACAATGGGCTACAAGACCAGGTGAAGTGGAACCTGATGTGGTCTTCTGCTGTTGTAGCCCATCCACCACAAGGTTCAATGTGTTGTTCATCCTGAGATGCTTTTCTGCTTACCACGGTTGTAAAATAAAGTGGTGATTTGAGTTACTATAGATTTCCTGTCAGCTCAAACCAGTTCTTCTCTAAACCTCTCTCGTCAACAAGCCCACAAAATTGCCGCTCGCTGGATGTTTTTTCCACCACTGTGTGTAAACTCTAGAGACTCGTATTGTGTGCAAGGTCAACAGTTTCTGAAATATTCTGAAACTGGCACCAAGTCATTGAGATCGCATTTTTTCCCATTCTGATGTTTGATGTGAACATTAACTGAAGCTCTTGACCTGTATCTGCATGATTTTATGCATTGCACTGACGCCACATGTTTGGTTGATTGGATAACTGCGTGAAAACTGCAAGTTAGCGAGTACCTATGTTATTAATTTATTTGTATGTGTGTTTGTTTGTTTATTAATTAATCAACACGTACTTCTGGAAGGTCTTACCTAATCACATGGAATATAGCGGAGATGATGAGCTCATTGTGCACTGCGATGGTCATGTAACGTGGCTCGTGGAAGGCCGAAGGCACCGTCCTCACGGCATAACACAGATACACACTCCACAGGAGGAACAGGAACTCAGCTACGGGTGTGAGATACAGAGAGAGAGAGAGAGAGAGAGAGAGAGAGAGAGAGAGAGAGAGAGAGAGAGAGAGAGAGAGAGATTC
Source organism: Cranoglanis bouderius (assembly GCA_023630585.1). Classification (NCBI taxonomy): domain Eukaryota; kingdom Metazoa; phylum Chordata; class Actinopteri; order Siluriformes; family Cranoglanididae; genus Cranoglanis; species Cranoglanis bouderius. The sequence continues at coordinate 4,107,171 of CM042564.1, read as the reverse complement.
AATACACAAAGCGAATCCTGCCTAAATTGCCTGTATACCCCGGACACTGCTTGTCAGACGATTGTGGATGAAGTCGGTCTAGGGATTTATAGATCTGCTATCCTGTGTACCTGCACAGCAGACATGTGTCCTGTCCACCCCAATGTATCTTTAAGTTAATATAAAATTTATACAAGATGGCTGCTCTTTCCCCTCTTCAAGCTGTGGTGATGTGGGTTATGAATGTTATGAGTATGGGAGACTTTCCTAAACTGAAATATGTTTCCCTTTTGCATGTATTCTAGTATGCTTATCTAAGTATCTGAGCAGTATAGTGTAAGGAGTACACACTGTGCCGGCTACCAGAGTGATGCTGTCTTACCCACTGCCATCATGTAATCCCAGCGGTCCAGCAGGCACATACTGAACTGCAGACCCTCTGGGGTGAAGCCCATGGTGATCAGTGCCAAGTGCCAGTCTGGGTTCTGGCACACGGCCAAAGTCCACGCCACCAGGAACCAGAGCACAATCAGGAGAATGATGCACAAGAGGCACAGAACCTTCCAGCTGGTCATGTATGGGATCCGCTGAGCCGTGCGAGACAGGAACACCTTCAGAACCCTGGAGGAAAACCAAGAAGTATCACAAGAGCGTGTATGTTTATACTGTGTGCGTTTGAGAGAAATGATAGATATCATGTGTCTGGAAAGATTGCGTCATCTTTTGCATACTATAAAATGACATGACTAAAACTGATATTGTAAATAAAACAACTATATAAACAATAAAGCATAAAATACGCCCTTGAGGTATGCCTTCTTGTGTCTTAAGTAATGACTATTCTCCAGGATTTTTCCCTAGAAGTCTCCATACGTAGGTAAAATTAACACTTTTTAGCAAAATGTCTCCTAAAAGTCTTCATACTTAGTTTATATTATATATATACATATATTTTTTTCAGATAGCCTTAAAGAATGCCTTTGACAAAAGTAGAACGTATTGAAATAATTCTCATGGCTGGATCGGGAAGCTGTCGCAAGGTTGCAATAAACTTTAACAGGAAACATGGCAAGAACATTACACACGACACTGCTGCAAAATTTATTAACAAATTCAAAGAGTGGAAGTGTTGCGGACCAACCGAGAAGTGGACGTCCACGAACATCCACTGGCAATCGCACAACCAACGTGGTGATGGCAAACATAGATGGAGACTTTTGGGACACCCTGTATTTATAGTTTGTCATTATCTGTGGTAAATCCCTGCCTTAAACGTGGTCTCATCAGACCACACTCGGAGTCACTTAGTGTGCATCGGGGCGTCCCCGTTAGTGCCCTCACTCTCAGTCACGTTGATAAATTGTCCTCCACCCCGGCTTAATCAGGCTCTACCAAAAAAACGATCTTGGCGATGTGTTAACTCTCACCTTGGTCTGGCCACCATGCTTTTGTCATGATTAGAGTCATGTAGCTGTTCATCTCAGCTAGCTTAATTATGAATCCCATTAGCCTGACGTGACACTTCCACCTGACATATTCTTCTTCACAGCCATATGTTCATCTTTCATCTTTACATACAGAGGGCAAAGACCTCATTATCTCTCGGCCATTATTCCCAGACTTCCTCTCTCTCTCTCTCACTCTCTCTCACATCTGTTTTTATCACCTCTGTCTTTCTCAGTCATTTTTCTCTCTCTCCCTCTCTAATCTAGCTATCTATCTTTCTTTCATTTCTCATCCCTCTTTCCTCAAGGGATTTTCTCGTTCTCGAGGTCTGGCTCCAGTCTTCCGACTTCATGTCCCACAGACTTCATGTCTCTACATTCGTCTTCTGCCTCTGCTGTCTCGACCATTCGATAAAGCGTAATAAATCGTGTCCATTTTTGACCTAAGTGCCTTGTGTTATTTGTTTTTCTGCCCACAGTTGCAGCAGAGCCATCCTCTACGTGGCTTAACAAGGCCGTGAATCGTCTCTAAAGTACATTCCGGTCCTAATGAACCAGCCAGGAAGCCAGGAACATGCAGCGCTGATTACTTTTTATAACCCGCTGACATTAAAATGGAATTAAGGGATAATATGAACTTTAACAGCGAGTAAAAAGAGAGCAGAGCTGCTGATCAGGAGTCAGAAGATTTTTTACTTATTATGGGTTTCCTTACTTCAGGAGTAAAGAAGTTGTTCTATGAATGAATACGTATTCTAAAATAAAAATAAATACAAATTTATTTAAAATGACTTACCCATACTTAGATTAGAGAATATATGCACTATAATAATTCCTTAAAAAAACAAAACAATTGAGTTTTTTCTAATGTTTTGATTCAATTACGGTCCACGGGCCAAATATTTGACTTTGCTGACCTATTTTCATTACATTTATGGCATTTGGCAGACACCCTCATCAAGAATCTCATATACAGTATATAACTGAGTAGTTGAGGGTTAAGGGCCTTGCTCAAGGGCCCAGCAGTGGCAGCTTGGCAGTGCTGGGATTTGAACTCACAACCTTCCAGTCAGAAATCCAATGTCTTAATCACCCCATCTTAATCTTAATCGTTACCACCACCCCGTATTGTTCAATCTGTACATTCTGTACAGTACATAGTTCACACACTGCTTTCTGTACATATCGCAAAACTTATTGCTTTGTATGCATTCCACTCTTCATTGTTTCTGATCATATTTCTACGCCACTATGACTGATTCGTATCACATTGTTGTTGTTTTTTTCGTCTTTGATGGTTCTTTGGCCCCGTCCGGCTCTAGCCAATCTGTCTGATGACATTTGTTTCTCCTCCCCAGCTATCGTCCTGTGACAGATCGCTCTGAAATGGCAGAGCCCATGGCAGACTTCTGACATTTACTAACACGGCTGATCGTGAAATGCTGGTGAGTCACCCGTTGCTCGTGGGGGTGTGAAAGCGTGTGTTCGTGCATGTGTACATGTGAGCATGTGTGTCCTTGTGTGTGTGTGTGTGTGTGTGTGTGTGTGTGTGTGTGTGTGTGTGTGTGTGTGTGTGTGTGTGTGCATGTAGGTGTGCATCTTCCGCCTCGTCTCCTACAGACAGAGATCAAAAACCGATAGCTACCATGGTGTCATTTCAAAGCTTAAGCCTGGTTATAATTAATCTCCATGGTAAGCTCCTTCTATTAAACATTGGGAAATGAGATGGTCAGGTCAAGGTGAGTCAAAACAAGCAATTAAAAAGATGAGATGACTGACGTGTGCTTGCTTTCTGTCTTAAATGTCTGGCAGGCAGAGAAAAACCCGCCGGATGTCACTGTGGCTGAATTCTGAGATAGTAGTGCAGGTAGAAATCACAGGTTTACTGTATATTAATGTGCTAGTTCTAATGTGCTTATCATTTCTATATTTGTATTTTGAGCGTTTCACATAAACAAGTAAAAAAAAAAATTTTTTTTAAAAAGAGTATAAAAGTTGATATGGTGAAGTTTTCTGTTAGAGCATGTTCACTTAACATTTATGGAAGGAGTCTCCAGTGTCAGCCTTTGCTGGACGTTCCACAACATTAAACATAACAATAAATGGATAAACATATTACTTCTTGTTTAATAAATTGTAAAACAGCAACAAAAAAAAAGGTTGCCACCAAATTGCTGTGGTGTAAGAGGAAAAAAAACACTTTAAGACATACTGTTATAGGAAAATAATCAACTTCAGGGTGGTAAAACTCCACTTCATCAGACATCATTGATTATTTTCCTATAACAGCATGGCACTTTATGTTTAATTTCTTAATTAATCTAATCACTCTAATAAGGCACTTCAGGCATCACCTGTTTATGTTTTACAGTTAATACTAGCACTGTCTATGCACGTTTAACGAGTTGCATTAGTATCTGAGAGAGAGTACTTAACAATTTACACACAGATTTTTCTTTCTTTCTTTAATTTCTGTTTAATATCTGTTTCATCGTGTGACAATAATAGTGATTAAACTATATAAAACATAAGAAAGGTTTAAAAACTTAATATGCACAAAACAAACATCCGTCCAGACATACCTCTACCCGTGCAGAAAGTAAAATATCTAGACACGTACCTGTATAGTTTCAGCGTGATGGTTCCATACACGGTGGCGAAGCCGAGCATGCGCACCCATCTTAGCAGGATGCAGCGAAACACACTGGGCTGGAAGTACAGAACCACCCCCTGTGGACAACGAATACACAAGAACATTTATATAGACACGCATTTCCATAATCACAAAGACTTGCCGTGTGAAAATAAGCAGTTCTCAACAGCCACCGATTGTTTTATCCTTCGATGTGAGGTCAAAATCAAAATATCTTCAGTATTTTGTCCTTTTTTTCTGTAACAGTTATTGTTCACTTGATCAACTTCAGTATTTCAGTAAACAGTGGCAGTAAATGTGAGCATGGGCGACTTGGATTAGACATTGTACTCATCCAGTAATTACGTTTGTGTCCAATCTGACCTTATTCAACAACATACATAAATATTGCTTGGGTTCAGAGATCTGGGGACGGATTCATGAAAATCTTCTTAAGAAAGAAGTTAAGAAAGTTCTTAAGATAAATTCTAAGAAGTTTGTAAGAATGTTCCTAAGTGCAATTTTTTGAAAAATTCTTAAGAAGTTCTCAAATATTTACTTAAGAACATCTTATTTTTTTCTTAAGAAGAAAATGACAGTAGTGTAATAGATACAACAAAATTTTAAATGTATCAATTTATTATCCTTGTTTTTTTGTTTTTTTTTTAAGTAGCAGTCACTTATTCAAATGTAAAGGGCGTGAGATGTGTTTGTTTAACAACATTAACCCACATTAACCATCATGGGAGAATTTACTTGTTGGAAAGTGGAAACCAATAAGATAAGTATGCTAGTTTTTAAAAGTAAAATATTGTAGTATCTATACAGTATTCATTATATGCTGCAAGTTTTATAATTTTGTAATGTTTAATATTTGAAACAACCCAATAAATTCATTAAAAATCTTACCCTCTGGGGATCTATGACAAGTTGGCAGTTTAAGAAGTTATAGTTGCAATCAAAATGATTCAACTCCCATTGTAAATAAGATTTATTGTCAAAATTTACAAACTTTCAGCTGTTTGCGATGAACAAATCAAACAAAAGCGATTGAAATAGTTCAACACAACGAATGCTTCAAGTGGTTTCCCCAAATTCAACTTATAATGACTTCTCCAGTCTCAAAATTATTCAGACTGTTAATAAACACTGTTCCTCACACTCAGATCAGATGCCTTGCACGCTCAATTAATGATATTGTTTAAATGATGTAGGTGTAGAAATAGGAAATCTGAATGTCTGTTCTGGGAACAGCTGAGTATTTTACAATTATTACTTTTATTATTAATTGTTTTTAGATTGTTGTGATGATAGTGAATTTATTTGACGAACCTAATCATAATGCATATGTTTCTGGATGTTTTGCCATATGCAGCTTTTCTTTATGTTGCTTGAGTTTTTGCAGGGAGCCAATGACCCAGCAGATTTTCCGCAGATTTGGGCCAAGACGCGCCATGTGACATCATCACAATGCGCATTCAGCCAAAGCCCTCTTCGATTCACGTGTGTCGAACATGAGTACAGCTAGAAGGTCTCATTTACCAACAAACATCACTGCGAAAGGCTGTGCAAAACAATTTCTTGCAATAGCGATTTCGCCAATTCAAGTAATTTTCAGCAAAAAACGCCGCAAGTAGCATTTGTTAGCATCTCCTTCTCGCTGCGCCGCTAGCGGAGTAGCGCACTTCCGCATTCCACTGAGCGCATTCCAGCGCTATTCATAAAAACCCTCCGGACTCATTCAGGAACTCTGGTTTTGTTTACTTTGTCATGTGTTCTTTTGTTTTTGGTTTACGTCATGTCTCTGCCACCGCTTCCTTATTGGTCCATTGGTTTTGTTTCACGTCATGTTTCCTCCCATGGTCTGTCATTGGTTATCCGTTTATAGTCTGATTATTGTTTCCAGGTGTCGAGTGTTTTATCTTGTTTGCGTTTGATTACCCATGTTTCTTAAATCCCTGTTTGTGTCCGCTTCGTCGCGGAGTATTAACCATATGTAACGCATTGTCAAGGAAAGTGATTCATGATAACTATGTGTATCTAAATGTGACTAAAAGTAGCGATGAAGCAAAGATTAAGAATCGTAGATCATTCTATGTTTTTGTTTACCAGGCGTTCCCTGGTTCTTGGATTCATGCCTTGTGACTTCTTGGAAGATTCCTCCATATCGTTGTTCTCCTCGCGTTCCCTAGATTTCGGATTATTGTCTCATGGCTTCCTGGATTTTTGCCTTGTGAGTGTTTTTGATTATTGACTAGCCTTTTTGGAATCACTGCCCTATTGTTTCTTGGAATATTGACTTATTTATTTTTGGATTTTTGTTAGACTGTCAAATTTCTTTTGAAGGTTCTATTATTTTGATTGTTCCTCATAAACTGACAACTTTCCCCTGCGAGTGCATCCTGCTTCCCTCCTTCCGGTTTCGTAACAGAATACTCCACCCAAAAATGGATGCAGCGGGGAAGGGTAGGGCGTGCCACGCCACATTTAAAATGCCTGCATACAATTCAATGTTTTTTTCCTCAATGGACCTTCGTTTATCCCCCCGATGCCTACGACGGCTTTGCCACTTGGCCACAATGTTTTTTTTGCAGGCTCAAATATATTTTCTGAGTTTGGAGGACCCCAAACCCGACAAAGAACAGTGGTTGGGGTTCCTCCTCTCTCGTTTGGTCAGCTCCGCTCGCCAATGGGCGGAGCTTCACCTCGCCAGTGGATCCACGAAGCTCAAGACAGTTTCGGGCTTTGTGGATATACTGGTCCAGGTGTTCAGGAACCCAGACTTTCAACCCAACCTCAGGACCTTTTTGGGGAAGGACCGTCTGTGCGACCAACCCTGCCAGTCATTCCTGGACTTTTATGAGAGGGAGCGGGCTAACATCTCATCCCTGGACCCAGGAGTGCCAGCTGGAGGTTAACGTGGCAACCTCCAGCCCCGAGCTCTAGCAGGAGGCCCAGCAGGAGGTCTCCTCAACAGAGCTGCTCCTGGAGGTAAACGTGGCAACCTCCAGCCCCGAGCTCCAGCCAGCGACCCAACAGGAGGTCCCTTCAGCTGAGCTGCTCATGGAGGTTCACGAGGAAACCTCCACACCTGTCCTGTTCCTGCCTGAGGTCCACGAGGCGACCTCCATTCCTGTCCTGTTCCTGTCAGAGACCCAAGTGGGGTGCTCCGCTCCAGTCCTGTTCACACCGGAGGTCTATGAGGAGACCTCCGCCCAAGCCACGTTCCTACCAGAGGTTAAAGAGAAAACCTCCTCTCCTGTCCTGCTCATATCAGAGGCCCACGAGGAGACCTCCGGCCAGGCCACGATCCGGCCAGAAGTTCACAAGGAAACCTCCTCACCTGTCCTGCTCATGTCAGAGGTCCACGGTATGACCTCTTCCCAAGCCCAGTCCATGTCAGAAGTCCACAGGATGACCTCTTCCCAAGCCCAGTCCATGTCAGAGGTCCACGTGATGACCTCTGCTCTAGTCAAGTCCATGTCTGAGGTCCACGGGATAACCTCCTTTCCAAGTTCTAGCCCATGTTTTAGCACAAAATTAAGTCCTAGTCCATGTCCAAGTCCATGTCCAGGTTCCTGTCCTAGTCCTAGTCCATGTCCAAGTTCCTGCCCTATTCCCAGTCCATGTCCAACTCCATGTCCAGGTTTCTGCCCTAATCCAAGGCCAATTCCAAATCCAGTTCCCAGTCCAGTTTCCGGTGCTTTTTCAAGGCCTGTTCCCAGTCCTGTTCCCAGTCCTGATCCCAGTCCATGCCTCAGCCTATGCCCAAAGCCTGTTCCCGGTCCCATTTCCAAACCTGCTCCCGGTCCCGTTCCCGGTCCCGTTCCCGTTTCCAACCCTGTTTCCAACTCCGTTCTTGATTTAGTTTCCAGCCCTGTTTTTGCTTTAATTCTCAGTTCGGTTGCTGATTTAATTGCCAGCTCCATTCCCAGCTCCGTTCCCAGCTCCATTCCCAGTCAGGTTTTAGATTTCGTTGACAGTGCTGTCCCTAGCCTAGTTTCCAGTTCTGCACACGATCCTGTCTCCTCCTCTGTCTCCTCCTCTATCTCCTCCTCTGTCTCCTCCTCTGTCTCTAGTTACCTTCCTAGCTCAGTTTCCAACCAAGTTTCAGATTTTGTCTCCAGCCCTGTCTCCACTTTAATTTCCAGCTCTGTCTCCAGCCCTGTCTCCACTTTAATTTCCAGCCCTGTCTCCAGCCCTGTCTCCACTTTAATTTCCAGCCCTGTCTCCAGCCCTGTCTCCACTTTAATTTCCAGCTCTGTTTCCAGCCCTGTCTCCACTTTAATTTCCAGCTCTGTTTCCAGCCCTGTCTCCACTTTAATTTCCAGCCCTGTCTCCACTTTAATTTCCAGCCCTGTCTCCACTTTAATTTCCAGCTCTGTTTTCAGCCCTGTCTCCACTTTAATTTCCAGCCCTGTCTCCACTATAATTTCCAGCCCTGTCTCCACTTTATTTCCAGCTCTGTTTCCATCCCTGTCTCCACTTTAATTTCCAGCTCTGTTTCCAGCCCTGTCTCCACTTTAATTTCCAGCCCTGTCTCCACTTTAATTTCCAGCTCTGTCTCCACTTTAATTTCCAGCTCTGTTTCCAGCCCTGTCTCCACTATAATTTCGAGCCCTGTCTCCACTTTAATTTCCAGCTCTGTTTCCAGCCCTGTCTCCACTTTAATTTCCAGCCCTGTCTCCACTTTAATTTCCAGCTCTGTCTCCACTTTAATTTCCAGATCTGTTTCCAGCCCTGTCTCCACTTTAATTTCCAACCCTGTCTCCACTTTAATTTCCAGCTCTGTTTCCAGCCCTGTCTCCACTATAATTTCCAGCCCTGTCTCCACTTTAATTTCCCACTCTGTTTCCATCCCTGTCTCCACTTTAATTTCCAGCCCTGTCTCCACTATAATTTCCAACCCTGTCTCCACTTTAATTTCCAGCTCTGTTTCCAGCCCTGTCTCCACTTTAATTTCCAGCCCTGTCTCCACTTTAATTTCCAACCCTGTCTCCACCTTAATTTCCAGCTCTGTTTCCAGCCCTGTCTCCACTTTAATTTCCAGCTCTGTTTCCAGCCCTGTCTCCACTTTAATTTTCAACCCTGTCTCCACTTTAATTTCCAGCTCTGTTTCCAGCCCTGTCTCCACTTTAATTTCCAGCCCTGTCTCCACTTTAATTTCCAGCTCTGTCTCCACTTTAATTTCCAGCTCTGTTTCTAGCCCTGTCTCCACTTTAATTTCCAGCCCTGTCTCCACTTTAATTTCCAGTTCTGTTTCTAGCCCTGTCTCCACTTTAATTTCCAGCCCTGTCTCCACTTTAATTTCCAGCTCTGTCTCCACTTTAATTTCCAGCTCTGTTTCTAGCCCTGTCTCCACTTTAATTTCCAGCCCTGTCTCCACTTTAATTTCCAGCTCTGTTTCTATCCCTGTCTCCACTTTAATTTCCAGCCCTGTCTCCACTTTAATTTCCAGTTCTGTTTCTAGCCCTGTCTCCACTTTAATTTCCAGCCCTGTCTCCACTTTAATTTCCAGCCCTGTCTCCACTTTAATTTCCAGTTCTGTCTCCACTTTAATTTCCAGCTCTGTTTCCAGCCCTGTCTCCACTTTAATTTCCATCTCTGTTTCCAGCCCTGTCTCCACTTTAATTTCCAGCCTTGTCTCCATTTTAATTTCCAGCTCTGTCTCCAGCCCTGTCTCCACTTTAATTTCCAGCTCTGTCTCCAGCCCTGTCTCCACTTTAATTTCCAGCTCTGTTTCCAGCCCTGTCGCCACTTTAATTTCCAGCTCTGTTTCCAGCCCTGTCTCCACTTTAATTTCCAGCTCTGTCTCCAGCCCTGTCTCCACTTTAATTTCCAGCTCTGTTTCCAGCCCTGTCGCCACTTTAATTTCCAGCTCTGTTTCCAGCCCTGTCTCCACTTTAATTTCCAGCTCTGTCTCCAGCCCTGTCTCCACTTTAATTTCCAGCCCTGTCTCCAGCCCTGTCTCCACTTTAATTTCTAACCCTGTCTCCAGCCCTGTCTCCAGCCCTGTCTCCACTTTAATTTCCAGCTCTGTTTCCAGCCCTGTCTCCACTATAATTTCCATCCCTGTCTCCAGCCCTGTCTCCACTTTAATTTCCAGCTCTGTTTCCAGCCCTGTCTCCACTATAATTTCCAGCCCTGTCTCCACTTTAATTTCCAGCTCTGTCTCCACTTTAATTTCCAGCCCTGTCTCCACTTTAATTTCCAGCTCTGTTTCCATCCCTGTCTCCACTTTAATTTCCAGCCCTGTCTCCACTATAATTTCCAACCCTGTCTCCACTTTAATTTCCAGCTCTGTTTCCAGCCCTGTCTCCACTTTAATTTCCAGCCCTGTCTCCACTTTAATTTCCAACCCTGTCTCCACTTTAATTTCCAGCTCTGTTTCCAGCCCTGTCTCCACTTTAATTTCCAGCTCTGTTTCCAGCCCTGTCTCCACTTTAATTTTCAACCCTGTCTCCACTTTAATTTCCAGCTCTGTTTCCAGCCCTGTCTCCACTTTAATTTCCAGCCCTGTCTCCACTTTAATTTCCAGCTCTGTTTCTAGCCCTGTCTCCACTTTAATTTCCAGCCCTGTCTCCACTTTAATTTCCAGTTCTGTTTCTAGCCCTGTCTCCACTTTAATTTCCAGCCCTGTCTCCACTTTAATTTCCAGCTCTGTCTCCACTTTAATTTCCAGCTCTGTTTCTAGCCCTGTCTCCACTTTAATTTCCAGCCCTGTCTCCACTTTAATTTCCAGCTCTGTTTCTAGCCCTGTCTCCACTTTAATTTCCAGCCCTGTCTACACTTTAATTTCCAGTTCTGTCTCCACTTTAATTTCCAGCTCTGTTTCCAGCCCTGTCTCCACTTTAATTTCCAGCTCTGTTTCCAGCCCTGTCTCCACTTTAATTTCCAGCCTTGTCTCCATTTTAATTTCCAGCTCTGTCTCCAACCCTGTCTCCACTTTAATTTCCAGCTCTGTCTCCATCCCTGTCTCCACTTTAATTTCCAGCTCTGTCTCCAGCCCTGTCTCCACTTTAATTTCCAGCTCTGTTTCCAGCCCTGTCGCCACTTTAATTTCCAGCTCTGTTTCCAGCCCCGTCTCCACTTTAATTTCCAGCTCTGTTTCCATCCCTGTCTCCACTTTAATTTCCAGCCCTGTCTCCACTTTAATTTCCAGCCCTGTCTCCATTTTAATTTCCAGCCCTGTCTTCACTTTAATTTCCATCCCTGTCTCCAGCCCTGTCTCCACTTTAATTTCCAGCTCTGTCTCCAGCCCTGTCTCCACTTTAATTTCCAGCTCTGGTTCCACTTCGATTTCTAGCTCTGCTTCCACTTTAATTTCCAGCTCTGGTTCCCCTTCGATGTCTAGCTCTGCTTCCGGTTTGATTTCCAGCTCTGCTCCCAATTTGGCTTTGAGTCAGGTTTTCAGTTCTGTTCTGGGTCAGATTTTTGATTTTGTTGATGATTCAAGTTCTAATTCAGTTTCCAGTTCTCTGTCCAGTCCTCTGTCCAGTTCCCTATCCAGTTCTCTATCCAGTTCCCTACCCAGTTTCCTATCCAGTTCTCTGTCCTATCCTCTGTCCAGTTTTCTGTCCTGTCCTCTGTCCCATTCCCCAGTCTGTTTCCAAGTCTGTCTCTGAGTCTGTCTCTAATCCAGGTGCCAATTCTGAGTCCAGTCCTGGTTCCAGGCCGGGTTCCAGGCCAAGCACCAGGTCACGCACAGCTCGGATGTCCAGGCCAAGCGCCAGCTCAAGCACCGCACCAAGTTCTCAACCAAGTTCTCGACCAAGCCCGGAGGTCCAGGCCAAGTGCCAGCTCAAGCACCACTCCAAGTTCTCGACCAAGTTCTCAACCAAGTTCTCGACCAAGCTCAGAGGTCCAGGCCAAGCACCAGCTCAAGCACCGCTCCAAGTTCTTGACCAAGTTCTCAGGGACAACTTGACACGTGCTGCTCTGGCCTCGGGACACTACAAATTGCCAGCCTCAGGTCCTGGGGGGCAGATGTTCTAATCATGCCCAGGTTCCCGGGTCCGACAGAACAGTCAAAACTTTCAGCACTTTGGGAGACGCGCCTTTGAGGGGGGCTCTGTTAGCATCTCCCTCTCGCTGCGCTGCTAGTGGAGTAGCACACTTCCGCATTCCACTGAGCGCATTCCAGCGCTATTCACAAAAACCCTCCAGACTCATTCAGGAACTCTGGTTTTGTTTACTTTGCCATGTGTTGTTTTGTTTTTGGTTTACGTCATGTCTCTGCCCCCGCTTCCTTGTCAAGTGTTTTATCTTGTTTGCATTTGATTACCCATGTTTCTTAAATCCCTGTTTGTGTCCGCTTCGTCGCGGAGTATTAACCATATGTAACACATTGTCAAGGAAAGTGATTCATAATAACTATGTGTATCTAAATGTAACTAAAAGTAGCGACAAAGCAAAGATTAAGAATCGTAGATCATTCTATGTTTTTGTTTACCAGGCGTTCCCTGGTTCTTGGATTCATGCCTCGTGACTTCTTGGAAGATTCCTCCATATTGTTGTTCTCCTCGCGTTCCCTAGATTTCGGATTATTGTCTCGTGGCTTCCTGGATTTTTGTCTTGTGAGTGTTTTTGATTATTGACTAGCCTTTTTGGAATTACTGGCCTATCGTTTCTTGGAATATTGACTTGTTTATTTTTGGATTTTTGTTAGACTGTCCCATTTCTTTTGAAGGTTCTATTATTTTGAATGTTCCTAATAAACTGACAACTTTCCCCTGCGAGTGCATCCTGCTTCCCTCCTTCCGGTTTCGTAACAGCATTGCAAATTTTGAAAGAAAAAAAAGCAGCTTCAAAATCGAGCATTTTTTGGCTGCAACAATCACAAAAAAACAGACTGAACAATGAGATATGTTGAAATGACATGTTATTAATTCAAATAATGACATAACACTTTTTTTCCAATAAGTAACACTCTTCTGGCTTCATGCTGTGTTTTCTCCAAATAACAAACATAGTAAACAGAAAAGCTGCAACATTTTAGTTCAAACCACAAAACACTACCTCTGTCGTCTACCCTTTTGTGTAATCTGTACTTTGATTGGACAATGTGTGGTCAGTCTACTTTTAGTTTGTCTAAGAGAAAAAAAGTAAATAATCCACCTCAAGCACATTCATTACACCCGAGACTGTATTTCACAGTCACTGCTGATGTTACATACATATGTGTGTGAAAAATATCAGCCCTGATGATCAAATCTAGGGGGCGGGTCACTCTGGGTAATCACCTGACACGACTGGCACTGATTGGCTGCATGAATCTACAGTCTGAAATAGAAAGAATTCAGGCCCAGAGTCACTTCTCGCTTCTTCACACTATTCCGTGTTTTTCTTACAACCGTTGGTGGCGCTTTGGTTCCACAAAAATCCAAAATAATCGGTTTTAAGACGGATCCACTTCGAAGCCGAAACTAAAACCTTACGCTGATGTCTCTTTATCTCTGAATAAAACCTTGCTAGCATTTATACCCATGATTTACCCCTACACGTACAGTATCTCACCACTGTACTAATAAAATGAATCCATTTGTTCATCCGTAAACGACATCATAACATCCATCCGTCCAGCATGACTAACTGGTTAAATCCTGGCTAATATGGTGCAGCGTGAAACTCTATTGGATCGACCCTGAGGAATTAGTGAGCAGCGAACCATTCCATCACAACACGCCTCAGACGCTGTGCTCTCTCTGGCCCGGCGAACAGATTTGTGTGACTCGCTCTGAACCCTGATGGAAACACAAATTCGCAGCTGTGGCTCCCCATCTTCATTCTTCCTTCTCTATTTGGTTTCAAGCTTGTACTGCTTCCCTGCTCACAGTCCCTGTACACGAACAATAAGCTCATCTCCGGATGAAATCTAATGACTGTGTTGTGGTTACACATCAGGAAGAGATCATATCGGATCATGCATACCTCATACATGCCTGAGTTGCTGAAATGAACTCATGAACTCATGAACTCATGAAAATGAACACTCTCTCTGCCACCTGGGTCATGGGATTTGGTTGTGTCATGTCTCATTATTGTGTGTGTGTGTGTGTGTGTGTGTGTGTTTAAACCACATTGTCCATGTTCCTTACAAACTTTAAGGCTTTCTTTAAGAGGTTGATCACCTTTATCCTGTAATGAAACATTTCAATTTTGATGAGTGTAGTCTCATTTGGGATGACTCCGCCCACATGAGTGCTCACTGAATGGTCTTTATTTGACTTTTATTACTAGTGAAGTTGAAATTTTACTTATAGTTTATCCTCTCTATTAATAATAGTATTATCTGTATTATGTTTTAACATTTTGATTTATGTTTTGACTTCAGTTTCGACTTGTTGATCATTTGCGCACATACAGTGGTACCTGAAAGTTTGTGTAGAATTTTCTATATTTCTGCATAAATATGACCTAAAACATCATCAGATTTTCACACAAGTCCTAAAAGTAAACAAAGAGAACTTGGTCATTTATTGATTGAGGAAAATGATCCAATATTACATATCTGTGAGTGTCAAAAGTATGTGAACCTCTAGGATTAGCAGTTAATTTGAAGGTGAAATTAGAGTCAGGTGTTCTCAATCAATGGGATGACAATCAGGTGTGAGTGAGCACCCTGTTTTATTTAAAGAACAGGGATCTCTCAAAGTCTGATCTTCACAACACATGTCTGTGGAAGTGTATTATGGCACGAACAAAGAAGATTTCTGAGGACCTCAGATAAAGAGTTGTTGATGCTCATCAGGCTGGAAAAGGTTACAAAACCATCTCTAAAGAGTTTGGACTCCACCAATCCACAGTCAGACAGATTATGTACAAATGGAGGAAATTCAAGACCATTGTTACCCTCCCTAGGAGTGGTTGACCAACAAAGATCACTCCAAGAGCAAGACGTTCAATAGTCCACGAGGTCACAAGAGAACCCAGGGTAACTTCTAAGCAACTAAAGGCCAACCAATAAGATAAGTATGCTAGTTTTTAAAAGTAAAATATTGTAGTATCTATACAGTATTCATTATATGCTGCAAGTTTTATAATTTTGTAATGTTTAATATTTGAATCAACCCAATAAATTCATTAAAAATCTTACGCTTTGGGGATTTATGACAAGTTGGCAATTTAAGAAGCTACAGTTGCAATCAAAATTATTCAACCCCCATTGCAAATCAGGTTTATTGTCAAAATTTACAGACTTTCAGCTGTTTGCAATGAAGAAATCAAACAAAAGCAATTGAAATAGTTCAACACAATGAATGCTTCAAGTGGTTTCCCCAAATTCAACTGAAAATGCAACTTATAATGACTTCTCCAGTTTCAAAATTACTCAAAAGCCATTGAATAGAATCGCTCACAACAGCACAAATATGCAAAACAGGTGTTGTCTCAAGCACACCTGATGCAACTAATCAAGGGCTTCATTAGTTGCACCAGGTGTGCTTGAGCTGAAACACATGAAATACCTGAACTGGCTAGGAGCAGAAAATACATGAAATATCTGGACGGGGCAGAAAAAGGAAGCTAACCAGATTTCTGAGAAGGCAGGTTGTGAAAAACCCTCGAGTGACTGCAAAAGACCTGCAGCAAGACTTGGTGGCAACAGGCACTGAGGTTTCAGTGAGCACAGTATGGTGCGTACTAAATGCAGAAGGTTTCCATGCCAGAACTCCAAGACGTACACCACTATTGACCCAAAAGCACAAGAAAAGTCGCCTCAAAATCATATAAATAAGCCACAGAAGTTTTGGGATTCTGTTCTGTGGAGCAATGAAACAAAACTGGAACTTTTCGACGTGATGGATCAGCGGTATGTCTGGAGAAAGAAGAAAGAACACTCTGTCCACAGTCAAGCATGGTGGTGGCTCGGTGATGCTCTGGGGCTGCTTTGTATCCTCTGGCACTGGAAAGCAGGAAACCACCTGCAACATGTGGAAAGCAATATGGATTCATTGAAGTATCAGGAAATCCTAGGAGAAAATGTCATGCTGTCTGTGAGGAAGCTGAAGCTTGGGCGTCATTGGACCTTCCAACAGGACAATGATCCCAAGCATACCTCAAATTTCACCAGGGCTTGGGTGCAGAAGAAGTCCTGGAAGATTCTACATGGCCATCACAGTCACCTGATTTGAAGAAGGTGGTTGCAGCACGCAAACCCAAGAATATTACTGAACTGGAGGCCATTGCTCATGAGGAATGGGCTAAGATTCATCAGGAACGCTGCAAGAAGCTGGTGTCTGGCTATGCATCTCGTTTGCAGCAGGTCATAACAGCAAAAGGGTCTCTACTGAGTACTAAAGATGCTTGCCATGAAGGGGTTGAATAATTTTGAGACTGGAGAAGTCATTATAAGTTGCATTTTCAGTTGAATTTGGGGAAACCACTTGAAGAATTCGTCGTGTTGAACTATTTCAATTGCTTTTGTTTGATTTGTTCGTTGCAAACAGTTGAAAGTCTAAATTTTGACAATAAACCTGATTTGCAATGGGGGTTGAATAATTTTGATTGCAGCTGTATAAGGAATAATGAATGAAGAAACGCTGAAAAGCAACGAGGAGTTTACAGTGACAGAGTGTGTTACATGACGTGTCAGTATGACCCAGTACTTGCATACTCTTTTGCTACACACTCAAAAGTATGTACTTTTTCTTCACAATAAGAGTACATACTTTTAGTGCATAGTATAAGTAGGCCAATTGGGACACAGGGTATGATTTTAAGTCAGTCTGTTATTTGAATTGCTATTTTGTTCTGTACTGACACTTAATTTGTGGTTTGCAAATTCACAGATCAAAGTCCTGCACAGAAGGGTGCGGCTTTCACTTCCTGTGTCCTTTCCCAGACAATTTCCCAGTATTTTCTGCCGGCGGAATTTTATTTGTGTTTGTGCTGTGATGATGGATTTGCCGCTGTCGTAATGACGCTGTCAGCCGTGGACCTCGTTATCAATTCTCTAACTCTACAACTCTAACTCCAGAGTCGTAAATATGACACTGTAAAGACCTCACACATATCTGAGAGAGAAAGAAACCGCTGACTTTGTGTTTTCGCCAAAACTGATCCCCCCAAAAAAAAGGGGGCACAAATTTAAACAAGCACGGTCTGAATTTCGTCAGATTTCATATGAATGATGTGAGAGCTCCAAATGTTAACTCCTCCTGTAATCCTGACCCTAATCTTCATAACTTTTGAAAGCATAAGGCTACGTTTTGTTATGAAAAACATTTTAAATGCCAAAAAAATGGAAGAGATCTTTATCTAGCAGGATGCTCTTTCTATGTGAAAGGCTGTTTGCTCTTTGCTTCTGTTAACCTTATCCTGTTTCCAAGTAAATTTGTTTAAACTCCTGAGAGAGAGAGAGTGAGAGAGAGTGAGAGAGAGAGAGAGAGAGAGAGAGAGAGAGAGAGAGACGGTGAGGAAAACTGTCTCCTAATGAGAAGCTGGAGCACTCAATGCCTACATCTCATCTTTCTACTCTCTCAAAGCACACACACACACACACACACACACACACACACACACACACACACACACACACACACTGGTACACATTCTTCAGACACTGAACACTCCTGAATCAGATGGTAATGAGCGCAGCACGAGTTCAGCACTGGGAGATTTAATTACACAGAAATTATTTTACAGCAGCGCCGCCTTAAAGAAATTCACAAAGGGTTTCTGAAAGAATGTGACATTTAGTGAAACCGTGTTGTAGAAACAGCAGCCCTCGTTGGCCTGTGATTCATAAAACGGAGGAAAAAAAGTTGTTAAAGTTGTTCAGATCTGCAAATAATCAGGAGAGCAGCGTGCAACACGAACACTAAAAGTTAACGTCATGTTCCATACACAAAAATGCTAACCTGTGTGATAATGAATGTATCTTATGTTTCTTCAGTTCAGTAATCCCTCAATAAGTAATAAAGAAAACACTCCGCATCATGATGTTATTGGAAAATAATCAACAACAGCGCGGTGTGGTGAAGCGGAGTCACTGTGATTAGTCTATAACAGTTTTATTCCTCTTATACTACACCAATTAGCTGACATTTTTATTTATTAAAGAGCGATAGGTTGTACTTATTATCCATTTATAGGTACATTCATTGTTGTGGAATGTCCAGTTCCTGTTCTCACTTACATTACAGCAGCTATAAACATTCCTTCCCTCACCAGCTTCTCTATTTTCTCTTCTTTAAAGTTGATTAAAAATCGCTGCTCGTCAAGTTACCAAAAAATTTTCTGTCCTGAAGATGTCGGAAAACTTGACCAACTTTAAAAAAGAATAAAAATGAACAAACTGTAATGAAACATAGAAATGTTTAAAATAATATAGATAAAAAATAATAATAAAACAGGTTGTTTAAAAAAAATTAAA